>SRPZ01000252.1:0-42025 GCA_018360255.1 Claviceps maximensis
AATAAAGAGGGCTTATCTGTCCCTCTATGTACGGGATAGATACGTGGGGACTTGAGCTCGGATCGATCCCGTCCCGTCTGAAGATGCAGGAAGGCCAGGGTTGGAGAGGGGGGGGGGGGGGGGGGGGGGGGGGGGGGGGGGGGGGGGGATGGCTTCATGTCGACTTTTGGTGGCGGCGCGTTGGGAGGTATTGCATCCCATTGGGCATCATCATGTCGCAACGGGTTGGAGTCTCGTGCGTGCGCGCATACTTCACTCGTGCTTGCATTGTACGCACCTACTCAACGAGGAATTGATGTTCATGAAACTATCTAAGCAGGTAGAGGTACCATACCAAACTCGGAAAAGCCCTCCTCGACCAGGTCAAGCTGCGGTACTCATTCGTCCTGGCTCTTGGGGAAAAAAAAGCACACCTGTCCAGCAACACCAAAGTTACAGAACCCCTTTTGAAACCTGCAAGCTGCTGCATCCAAGACGTTCTGGAACGAGGGGTTTTCGGCGAATTATTTTCTTGTTCTTTTTTTTTTTTTTCCCTTTTTCCTTCTCTCCTTTTAGACGTCACACCCCTTGCCTGCCGGCCTCAGGTCTTTGTAGAAGTACACTCCATCCACATACTTGCCCGTCATGGGCGTGATGGCATATCTAGGAAGCTGCCCGAACTGCATGCGACATGTTTAGCATCTAGCATCTGCACCTGGGGAATATATATAAGAAGCAAAACGGGGAGGGAAAAAAGAGGGGAAAAGAAGAAAAGAGAGAAAATGAAATAAAATAAAAGAGAAAATGAAACATACTTCTTTAAAGCCAAGTTGTGTGTAGAGGTATTTTTCCGCGACGCTATCCCTCGTGGTGGAAAATGTCTATTTTGGGGGGAGAAGAAGGGGTGCGTTAGTCTTTTTTTTAAAAAAAAAAAAAAAAAAAAAAAAAAAAAAAAAGAGAGAGAGAAAAGACGACGAACAAGGATGACTTACAAGAAGCGTCTTTCCATGTTCCTCGGCCGCGCGCTCGGCTGCCCGCATCAACTTGGTTGCCAGACCACGTCGTCTGTATGAGGGTGACACAATGAGCATCTCGATTTCTGCTCTGAATGAACCGGTCTCGGTCTCGGACAGCGCCAGCTCTACGATGCCGAGCACTTGGCCGCTTTGGATGGGGTTTGCGCCATGGCCGTTGGCATTTCCATTTCCATTCCCATTCCCAGTTCTATTCCCGTTGCGATGACTGTTGCCGATGCCGATGCCGCCGCTGCCGCCGTCATCAACATCGCCAATGCCATTTCTGTCAATCTTGTCTTCACCGGCGCTAGACTCCTCCTCCTCGCCGACTCCTCCGGCCACTGCAACAAGAGTGATTCGCCGACCCTCCACAATCTGCTGCGAGCGCTGCCTCCAAAACGCATCCAACTTCTCGCGCTTCTTGTCTGTAAAGGGCGGGTGGAAGCGCAGTGGTATGTCATCTAGCTCGATGGCGTCAACATGGAGGGTAACAATCGAGGGGAACAAGTGTTGATGTCGTGCTGGGTCAAACGGTATGATTCTCATGTCGGCCATTTTATTTTTATTTTTTTTTATATATATTTCATTTAAAGCGAGGAAAACCAGAAAAAAAAAATTAGGAAAAAAAAAGTTGCACCCTTTCCTTTCCCTTTTTCCTTATTCTTTCTTCTTGGGGTTGCATCTAAGATGTGTTCTTAATTTATGTGGGGTGGGCGAAATCGCTCCTTTTTTTATATATATATAAAATAAAATAAATAAATATAATAAAATGAAAATTCCTTTCCTTCTCTTTTTCTTTCTTTGTTTTTTCTTTCTTTTCTTTTTATATTTTTATATTTTTATTTACTTTTTCTTTTTTCTTTTCTTTTTTTTTCTTTTTCTTATTCTCTTTCTTTTCTTATCTCTTTTTCTCTTATTTTTTGTTATTATTTTTTTTTCTTTTTCATGAAAAAGAATCCTTTATTCTCTTTCCACCCTTTTTCATCGCTCTAGAATGAGAACATGGGCGTGCACTTCTACAAAATCAAAGCAATTTAGGTTTTTGTGTCTCACCACCCTTCTTTTCTTCGCGAGGGGTGTGTCCAGAGATGGCTACCTCACAAATCCCCCTCTGGAGCGGAATTCCATTTTGTCTCAACCATCAAGGTTCTCATCTCTTGTTTTTTCAATTATTATATTATGTTATTTGTTTCTCTAGAACACAAAAATAAATTACGCATACGTCCGCATGTGCATCATCTCCAACAATGGCTGTGCAGGCAGTCGGAGTTGCGAGGTCTTGAAAAGATGGGGCCTCGCATGCAGTGACCTGAATCAAGTGTTGGCATCGGGTTATGAATCCTGCCAAGACGGCGCTGAGAAATATAAATATGAGCCGAGCCAATTGGGTGAAGTAAGATGAACAGAAAAAAAGAAAAGAAAAAAAAAGAAAAGAAAAATGTGATGTGTGATGTGTGATGCATGTTGCGTGATGCATATTGCACGCAATACATACATACAGTATGCATGTACATGTGTATGTGATGTGTATGCTTTTCAACGTGAGTCTTTGCCAAAACTCCATTTCCGGCGCAATCCCCTCCTGGTTCAAGTCGTCCACGGAGCTCATTAGCCCCCCCCCCTGTCAAAAGCAGGAGAAAAAAGAAAAGAAGAAAAAAGAAAAGAAAAGTGATTTGTGGTGAACTGACGCGAGACCACGTCGTCAGTCGTGTGCATTCTTTGCAGGCAGACAGGCAGGCAGGCAGGCAGAGGAGACAGGAATGAAATCTGCATCGTGTTTGGGCGCCCATGCCGAGCTCAGAGCCACTCCTGCTTCACTTTTCTAGGAGATGAAAGTACACACGCATAGGGACTTGTTCGAAATGCCGCCGTCGAATGTGGATTTATCTAGTCAATCCAGATTTCGCCGTCTTCGTCGTGTCCGCGCCCGTCCAGTGGGGACTTTGACAATGAGGGTGATTGCCGCGCGCGAACGGCTGTTTGCGGTGTCCATATCGCCGAAAGTACGTCGTCGTCGCGGAGGTGCAATGGAAGAAGCATCCGTTTGTTCGCTGGAGAGGTCTGGTCCACCTGTCGCGATGACCGATGCTGTTGCCGTATTGTGCGCGGACGAGCGGGCGAGCGGACGAGCGGAACAATGGAGGAGGTGTGACGGCTAAGGTCGGGTTTGATCGGAGATTCACGGGGCAATCAGGCTAGGCAATAGATTAAGAGGTGATTGAAAACTGGCTAGCTACGATATCTAGGTCTAGAGGGCGGTTTGTATAGAAAGAGGCTATTCCGAGCTCACGAGGAATATGCAGTGATCGCAGAGGGAGCTCACAACGGATATGCGGTGATCGGAGGCGTAGCTCACTGCAGATAGATATGCAGTGAGCGCTGTGCGTGATGTGATTGGCTGAGTCGTTGATCGGTGGAAGGTTAATCCGGTCCGTTGGAGTGGTCCGTAACAGGAGGGAGCGCATCGTCACGCCACCCTGGACCTTGACTTTACAAGATGAAAAAAAAAAATCTCCTAAAAAGAATAATACTCACGTTTGGGTTTGGTGCAGAGGCACGGCCAGAGTGCGCCAGGCAACAGCACAATGAACAAGGATGAAAATACATCTAGGTGCACTTAATGTAGGCATGGATTATATGTCGCCACCAGCAGTTCCGTCAGCGTCACCGTCACAACACACTCCGCGGGCCTATCCCGTCCGGGCTGCATCGGCAATGACGCGCACCCAATTCGCTCGAGGCCCGCGACTTTCCTGCGTGCCATGTATTAAACAAAAAATTCTTCATGCAATTTAGGCATTTCTGTCGCCGCCGTCACCCGCCCGCCGATGGCACAATCCGGAGCATGTCAGCCGGTGGTGCAAGAACGGTTCTGGCGGCGAAAGTAAAGACCTGTTTGCCAGATTTGTCTGCTCTGATTAGCATTTTCGGTCTTGGCGCCGCTGGCTCTTACGTCTTGGTTTCCTACTACGGCCTTGTATGCCTTTCCGGATGTGTGTCCATCGTGAACGCAGGGAAGAGGACCATTTAGACGAGTCGTTTCCGCCTCGAGAGTCGACCAAGAGGAAGAAAGAAACTCTCGTGTCGGCACAGATGGTGGAGATGTCGGCTCGGCAGTGCGCCTTGAGTCAGTGATGTTAAGGGAACCACCCTGAAACGGGGACGTACATATATATATATACATACATATGTATATACCATGCAGTACACAACCTCGCAGAAACGGTTCAACGCATAGCAGCACCTTCGTTTTCCACAGGACAAAGATATCTGCCGACATGTACTACTAGATAAGGACACGTTTGAAGTTTGTGAATAGCTGTGTCAACTGTCCTACAAGAACGCATAGAGATGGGCCTTTTTTATATTATACATGGCCGTACCTGCCGTATATAAGAAGCATGCATCCTGATATCGTATGGCCACGAATAGAGTCAATGTGTATCTATGAACAAAGATGAATGTATATATTCATCACTGCTGTGCGTTCAATCATGCGCTCCTGTGCGTTCATGTACTCGAGGTATGCACACTTGTGAAGAGCGATTATTTGTCTAGGATGGACGAGCGACATGAGTCGATACCGATTTCTCCCAACGTGGCTGAAGACATAAAGTTTATCGTTCAGCCATGCACAATGTACCAGACAGGTTGATCATTATACAATATATATTACTTACCAGTCCTTGTTTTTTCTTCTCTCTTTTTTACGATGACGAAACAACTCAAGCACCTACTCACAACCCACTCTCTTGTTTTTTCAGCTCCACTACTCTTCACAATGACCACCGACAAGTCGCTCGTGTTCAAAAAGATACCGAGGGCTTGACCGTCGCAGGCTAGAATGTGAGCGCAACACTAAATCATCACGACCCTGTGGAGATGGTAAGGGTTTTTTTTTCTTCTTACTCCTCCATCTCCCCCCCCCCTTTTAGACCTTGTCCGAGACTTCCATGTTCGACGTTGATATCAAATTCATAGCTGACCACCAGCCTATCAAATTGCTCGTTGACGTCAGAGTGTCTGTGCGAGCGCCGGGTAGCTCCTTCCTTTTTATTATGGCAAGCGTCACACACACTGCGAAGGAAGCAGTCATGGTTGGTGGGGGCGGGGCTGGTAAGGCACGTGTCCACTCAGGAGTCAGCACACACCTGTCACCACCTCATGAGCAGATATTGGCTTGACTCGCATCTCGGGCGCGCAACGAACCTTGAAACTCGGCATCTCACCAGACTGAGCTCTTTCGTCTTACCCGCCGGACCCGACTGCCTGGAACCTGTCATACCAGGCAATTTTTTTCTTCTTCTTCATCGTTGCCCTTTTTTCTTCGCAACATTTACCCTGACAAACTGCACAACCATCCACAAACACAGACCGCCATGTCAGGGTTCCCGGGACAGGGTCATTACGGGGCCCAGCAGCATCACGGCGGAGGAGGCGGTTTCCCCCCAGGTCAGGGTCCAAGACCCGGCTATGGCTATGGAAACTACGGGAGCGGACCTCAAGTCCAAGGCCAAGGTCCGCCTCAAGGCAATTATGGTCCGCCCCAACAAGGCAACTACAACTACGGTCCTCCCCAGGGTAATTACGGCCCTCCGCCTGGTCACTACGGCCCGCCGCAAGGAGGGAATTACGGCCCTCCTGCCGGCAGCTATGGCCCGCCGCCGCCTCACGGAAACTATGGTCCTCCACCTCCGGGTCCTCGTCCAGATTCGGGTCACCCGCATTCGGGTTATGGCCAAAGTCCGCAGCCTCAGTACGGCCATCCTCCGCCGTCGTACAGCCCTCAACCGGCCTACGATCAACAGGGTCATTCCCGTGTTGGACCTCCGCCCACCGCTCCTCAGCAATTCGGCCACGGAGCCCCTCAAGGCTATACCTTTCAGTATTCCAACTGTACAGGAAGCCGCAAGGCTTTGTTGATTGGCATCAACTACTTTGGCCAAAAAGGAGAACTTCGTGGGTGCATTAACGACGTGAATAATGTATCAAATTTCTTAATCACCAAGTATGGGTACAAGCGGGAGGATATGGTCATACTGACGGACGATCAACAAAACCCTGTCATGCAACCCACCAAGGATAACATGCTTCGTGCCATGGGTTGGCTGGTCAAAGATGCTCGTCCAAATGATTCTTTGTTTTTTCATTACTCTGGTGAGTGAATTGATCACTTGGACCCCGGGCAGAACGGACGGGAAGGCTGCACACTAACACTCGCCACCAGGACACGGCGGCCAAACCGAGGATCTCGACGGTGACGAAGATGATGGCTTTGATGAAGTCATCTATCCCGTTGATCATCGGCAGGTCGGGCACATTGTCGACGACGAGATCCATTTCCGATTAGTTAGACCCCTTCAGCCTGGTGTTCGTTTGACTGCTATTTTCGACTCGTGCCATTCCGCAACTGCCATGGACCTGCCATATGTATATTCGACCAAGGGCGTGTTGAAAGAGCCCAACCTAGCTAAAGAAGCTGGCCAGGGCCTTCTCAGTGCTCTAGGATCTTATGCCCGAGGCGATATTTCTGGCATGGCAAGCACTGTGTTTGGATTTGCCAAGACTGCCTTCAAAGGCGACGATGCCTACAACAAGACAAAAGACACGAGGACCTCGCCCGCTGACGTTATCATGTGGTCAGGAAGCAAGGATGACCAGACTTCGTATGTCTCTTGACCGCTCAAGTTTGACTATTTCTCTTTTCATGCCGCCTTCTTTGGTCAGTCTCAAACTACGGTTGATTGGATTTTTACTAATGACAAAAATCATACAGTGCCGACGCGACGATTGCCAACCAAGCCACTGGTGCCATGTCATGGGCGTTCATCAATGCCCTGCAGCAGAACCCCCAGCAGACCTACGTTCAGCTACTCAACAGCATTCGAGACCTCCTTGCATCAAAGTACTCACAGAAACCTCAACTCTCGTGCAGTCATCCCCTGGGTAAGTTTCCTTTTTGGTTCTTCTTCTCCTTTTCCTCTCGTTCTTCCTTTAAACATATCTCAAACACGGATTCTAACACTCTTCTAGATACGAATTTGCTGTTTGTGATGTAAAAGGGGCAAGAGTTTTATCTTATCCACGGGGATGTACTTTCATGACTTATTGAAGTGATGATTAGGGTTAGGTTGGAATTGACGCTTTTTGTTTTGGCTATCTTTTATGAATAGCATGTCGCAGACAAGCTTTCTTTTCTGGTTTCAGGTGTCGTGGTACGCATGTGTAGATTGTAGAGATGGAGAAACGTCTATGGGGGCGTTTGCCGGCCGGTCCAACTCGTCCCGGATTGTTGACGCATTGGTCCCCGTTGCTATTTTGAGCACACATTCAATGGAAGCGCATTCCCGCACAAGCCGTGTCTGTGTCCCGCCGCACCTTTCCGTGCAAGGCTTGGCAGAACACAAATCATGTTTCGCAAGAATTGATAGGTGGTTCATGACCGCGACCGCCATAGGAACGAGGAATATACGTAGAGGTGTGTGTGTTGGAAAGGTGAAACTACGAATACCCCGGCCTTTTCCTTTCATTTTTTATTCCATCTTCTATGCTTCCCTCTCTGTTTTTTTGGACCCGGTGAATATTCTTCCTCTCCGTCTTCTTGGACCGGAGAAATGGAAGTCGGCATGTGGCACTTGATACGGTGTTGAAACGGACCCGGATCTGTAACGGTCTCCGTTCTGTCCTTCCTATTCTTTTTACGTTTTACATCTATATTTATCACCGCACGCAGGGGGAAATGAAACTCAAGCCGGCCCGGCCTTCCGGTGCATTGGCGAAACGGGCAGATGCATAATTATATACCAGCGACGAGACGTGCAGTGGCGGACAGTATCTGCTCAATCCTCGAGTCCTTTATCGTGCATGGACATGAAACAGGGAGATAAAAACACATGGTCGTATATACACCCACACATGCGCACACGCACAAACATCCACATGTGGTATATAGATGAAGCAACCAATGTCACGAAATCGAGTACGCCGAAAGTCAGACAGGACGTACCCGGTCTCAGCGATAGTTATTCAAGGCTCATGCGCATTGTACACGGAGTCGGCCGGACAGCCCGTATACTCATCATGCAGAAAGAGAGTGTCCGGAATGAGTGGCCGAACCCGGAACCACCATGCCGTACTCGCCATTGCTTTCCACACCTACTCGTTGAGTAACCGGTCCTGATTATAATAACGTCTATCCCAAATTTCACTACTATAGAGGAGTAAGGGGCTATTATTCTTTTTTTTTCTTTTTTTTTTTTTCTTTTTCTTTTTTTTAGCCATGTCTAAGAGAAATAGGACCTCATTCGACAGGTTTTATTATTGCTAGAGGAGCCTGTTTTTGTACTCTGCCGTGCCGAATTATCATGGTCAAAAAAAAAAGCGGAAGAACATGCTTTCCGTTGGGTACCCTATCTATTCCGTGTGAGTATATAAGAGTCAATGTAGGCATGAAAGGCACGGAAAAAGCTGCTCATATCATTCCCGTCTTTGCCATCACGATGAAGAAGGCATATGTATATCTCCCGAGGAGTCTGGGCTTTCTGGTATCTAGATTGCCAAGTTTGATGTACTCTTTTCATCAAATGGCGCATTGCCCGGGTTGAATCCAGTTTGGGTGCAATTCGTACGAGAAAAAAACTTGCCGAGGTAAAAGCTCCCACCAGGACATTGGGAGGAGAGGAGAATTCCATTGTTCGACGCCCCGGTCTACATGGAGATGATGGACGCTCGTACACGAGGGATTTCTCCTCTTATGTGCAATGTTGCCCTGCCTCAGCTGCTGCAGATGCGAAGCCTTGAATGGATCCAGTGAGATGGTCTGGCCAAATGGAGATTGCCTGGCGGACGATTGCAGGAAGGGAGGGAGTCAACAAGATTCGTGAGGAGTTGATTGCGATTCGCGTTTGTTTTGCGTGGCGATGAACAAATTGACCGTCTTTATGCAACGGCATTTTGTAGTTTTTTTTGCTTCTTTTTTTTTGAAGGAAAAAAAAAACAAGTGATATTGACCTGCCATGTCGTTGTGGCATTTTGCAGGCAGTCTTATCTCGCACATCAAAGACAGACTGCCATCTCCGTTTTTTCTTGTGGATTCATGACAGGGCTCTTTGCAGAATCATTTCGGTTATTTAAGATAGCTAATCACGCGACCCTGCCTATATCAAGTTTGAACACGAGACAAAGTCCAAAACATATCGGGGCCGTGTCTCAATAATGTTCCTCTAGAATGCGACCGCGGAGAAGGGGGGGAGAGAGGGGCTGTTGTTGTTGTTGTTGTTCGCAATGCGTGTTTTGCGTATATCGGGGGGTGTCTACTACGGAACGCCTTGATACACTTGTCAGAAAGAATACAAGATGATGGCGGGGATTTTTTTTTCTTTTTCCGTAGAAAGCATAAAGGTAAAAGGAAAGGGAAGAAGCAGAAACGTTATTGTCAGGCAAATTCCAGACCACATGGTTGTAATTCGTAGCGCCATCGCCAAGTCACAAACCCGGTGTGAAATGAAAGTGTCGAGACATGAATCGTGAATTTTCCGTCTGGGGTAATATAGCGGGGCTAGCCGCTGACACAGTGTAGCAGGTACATTGCATTGCGCGTCGCATTGAATTGCATTACAATGAAGATGGGAAGACGCGGGATATTATGTTCGGGACTGCGAAGAGGCGCGTTTTTTTTTTTTTTTTTTTTTTTTTTTTTTTTTTTTTTTTTTTTTTTTTAGATTTTTTGGTCTTCTCCTTCTGCTGCTTCTTCTCATTCTGCTTCTCCATCTCTTTCCCCCCTTTGACTTGACTTGTTTTGTCTTGTTTAGAAACGTTCGTCTACCATATCATATATCATCTAGAATCATCCGGCTAGCGAAATCCATGCATGACGCCTGTGGTGCGCCAGGCACAAGACTGCCAATTCTGCAGCGTCCCGTGCCCCCTTGTTCATGAGTAGTGACTTCTCCGCTTCCCCTTACCCAAGGCGCGATGAATATTAAGCAGGTGTCTGGTCCGGTCTGGTCCGGGGAGGACAGCGTCGGCGGCACCGCTGTGCCTTTTAGGCTAAATCGGACGCGTTGCACATCCCATGTCCTGCTTACAAGCAATCCTTTTGGTCGCGGCCATGTGAACGAGCGAGCGAGCGAGCTAGTAGAGGAACTGTCCCTATACCGTCTGGCTCGCCTCGTCAGGGGCAATTTGACGCAGCGAAAGGAGCACACCGTGCCGCCCCCCCCGAACCCCCGAAACGAAAGGAATCACCAACATCAACGTCGAACAGGGGCAGATCGTTCCCAGGCTATGCAATGTATGGATGGATGTTGTGTGTACCGATCGGCGTGGACCTGAGCACATGGCATGGATGGAATCAAATAAAATGAATATCTCCTCCCGCCGCAACTTGTTCGGCCTCTGCCTCTTCTCCCCTTTCTCTCCTTGTCAACCAAGTAAACAGCGTCGTCAACTCTTCCACCATGCAGCTCATCGCGAACCTCGCTCTCCTCCTCCTCCCCCTACAGGCGCACGCCTCTCAGTGTGACGGCGCGGCCTCGTCGCACTCAGACGCATCAGCACCACCTGCCAAGGTCTCGGTCAAGCATGCCGCGGCCTCGTCGGATCCGTCCTGCCCACCATTGCACATCTTCGGGGCGCGCGGCACCGGCATACCACCCGGCTACGACCTACTCCTGCCGTTGATTGAGGAGCTCAACTCCACGTATCATGGAACCACGACCGAGGCTATTCAATATCCCGCTTGCGGCGGAGGAGCTGCCTGCGGCGGCCTGTCTTACGGCGAATCGGTTAAAGCCGGCACAGCTGCCGTGGCAAAGGCTGTGAATGACTTCCACGCAAGGTGCCCCAAGACCAAGTTTGTCTTGATGGGCTACTCTCAGGTATGTCGTATTATGAACCCCTCTCATCTGGCATCACCCTTTTCATTCATCCCATACTGACTTGAGTTTCTGCACGTAGGGAGGCCACATTATCGATGATGCTCTCTGTGGCGGCCAAGACCCCAACGCCCAGATCCCCGACAACACACCCGCTGCCATCACCTCCAGCGCAGCCGAAATGATCCAGGCAGTCACTTTTATGGGAAGTCCCCGTTACCAAGCTGGCTTGTCGTATGAAACAGGAACCTGCACCAACCATGGCGTGAGTCCAGCGGCCCCCCCCCCCCCCCCCTGAGTCTGTCCTGGTCGTTTTGAAAGGCTTCTTGCGGTATCATCAAACCCATGCTGATGTATATATATATAGTTCGATCACCGTCCCGCGGGCTTCAAATGCTCTAGCGCCAGCAAGATCCAATCATACTGTGATGGCGGAGACCCTTACTGCTGCCTGGGACAACAACCCGCTGTCCACGGCTCATACGTCCAGAAGTATGGAAAGCAGGCCGTCTCGTTTATCCAATCCAAGCTGTCTGGGCAAGTCTAACGGGCGCGCTCTCTCAATTTCCTTGTACATTGTATATAGGTAGACGGTATCCATTCCCTCATGTGAAAAGAGAAGGAAAACATGACCGACAAATCAACGCATGACTTGCAGGTTACTCTCTGGTGGCAAAACGTATATAGCTTCACCTGAAAACAAAAACATTGTTCCATGTCGATGATGAACATGCCATTCCAGCAGACAAACTTGACGATGACTGATTTACGTAGAAGTCACTGTTGCGACGGCGCACTTTTTTCTGAATTACTTCCGATGACGACATAGCAACGGCAGGAACTAGATCGACCAACTCCAATGCTAGACAGCACAATGATATCTGTTCACGTTAATATGAGTGGACACAAATGGACATAGAGTTGTTTCTCTCACTCACTATAAATGCGTACAAAAGAAATGTGTACAAAAAAGCGGAAATAAAGCGTTTTTTTTTCGCCATTTTCTTTTGGAGGGAGGTTTGGTTCTAAGCATGGCTCCGCCAGCTACGTTCCTGACCAGGCCAGCCACAGCCACGGCAATCAACGATATCTTCGCGATCAAGATGCCGTGATCAATTGATGAATTGATGAAGATGAACTGATGAATTGATGAAGTAGCTGCATGTCTGTTGGCAACTGGAGGGTCCTTCCTGCCCAATCCAATCTCTTGTCTCTGATAAGAGCCCGCGAATCAGTGCGTCTGGTTGGTTGACGCCAGCGTCCCGCTGCAATAGTATGGGAGGTCTGCACATGGTCTTTTGACTCGTCTTTTTTTCCTTAGTTTTCCTTTTTTCCCCCTTTCTTTTTGTCCAGATCGCATGCTTCTTTTTATCGTTTATTTTTCTTCCTGTCTCATCTCGCTGTCCTGGCCGTCATTTTCTGCGACACAGAAGAAGAGTACAACAAGAGGCGCTGACGCCGCATTCCAGTGGCGTTCAAAGTGCGAACGCCTCGAGGAGGTCCGCAAACCAGATGGCATCTGAACATCTGTATCTGCACCTAAATCAAATTCACACCTGACTCTTGACTGACGTCGAATCTCATCGACTCATGCCACTCCCGGCGCCGATAAGCGTATATGACGTGAGCCGCGGACAGATACCCGCACGCGACGAGTGGCTCCTCAATCCTCAATCTTAATGCTTCAATGTCTCATCGCCCACTTGCCCTCTGCCCAGTCACCAACGAGGACAGAAGCACGTGTGCGCTTTCAGCGACGACATGGCGCTCGTCAATCGCTAGACAGATGACAGAAAAAGGGCGAGACGAAGGACGGAAGGGGTCGAGCTAGCAACGTAACCACATGCAGTTACCACGCTAGCCGGGCAATAAACTCTATACTACCAAACGACCCGACTGCCTCGACACGACAAGAGCGTGTCGACCAAGAGAAGACATGGATGCATGTGTCAAGTTGGTTCTCAGGAACGTAAAAGTACCACGTTGGCTCAAGGAATATAAGTCGCTCACTCCCCTGCAACATTCTACATACAATATGCATGTATTACTTGTACCGTTTTCTTGTCCTCGATATCCTTCCTTCTTTTTTCCGGGTCTGGAGGACTATATTCTTGGCTTATACCTAGACAACCAAGGGTCAAAAGAGAGAGAGAGATAGAGAGAAAATGCGACTCTTCTTTTTTGAATTCCCGCAATCGTATCGTCTTCTTCCTCGATATGAAACCGAAAACACCCCCCGATCCGAGAAGAAGTCAAGTTACCAACGGCCCCAAATAACAGAATGGCATCACCAGTGGCTTGTGTTTCGCACTGCACTTGTCCTTTGCGCACTCATAGCAGTGACCTATTTTGTGGTGCGTCGACAGCAAATAACGCCACAAGTTCCATGATCTCTCTTTTGCTGGCCCCCCTCTCTTTCTGGAGATGATTCGCCGCTCTCCTGTTTATGCTAACTCTTTTCTTTGGATGAAAATAGTCGTCGTCACATTTGCTTACACGCATCGACAACCATGGTCATCTGACTGCTGAGCAATTAAAAGCCATTCCCCTCGGGGACAGCAGCAGCAGCAGCAGCAGCGATAATCACTCCATCCCCCTAGACGGCGATCGTCGTTTACGCGTCTTCATGTCGGCGGATTCCCCTCACATCAACCTGTGCAAGTCGGTCATGTCCGCCGTCGCCGTCGGCTACCCAGCGCCTATCCTGTTGAACTGGGCTGGCGAGTTCAACCATCCACACGGGCACGTAGCCGGTCGTCCCGCTGCCAAACTCGAGGGCTTGCTTGCCGTTGTTGATGATCTTCTTGCTAGGGCCGAGGGCGAGGACAGCGATGTGCACGAGGAGGACCTCGCAGTTCTTGTAGACGCGCACCATGTTTGGTTCCAGCTGCCGCCGTCGGTCCTGATTCAGAGGTACCACCAGCTGAACCGAGAGGCGGATCAACGATTGCATTGGCAGTGGGAGGCTGCGCAAGGCAATCACCATGTGCATGTGCACGCTACCAGCCAATTCCCCATTGAAGCTCCGAGGCAGTCTATTGTCGTGACGGCGGCGGCGGCGGCCATGGCCAAGGACTGCCAGCCCAAGACTGAGTCAAGCTCTACCCCTTTGTCAGACGACGGGTACGGACAAGGAAAGGAAAAGCTTTTCTCTCCTTCATCATCATCATCATCGTCGTCGTTATCGTCTACATGCCTCAGTCCTAGCGGCGCAATGGTCATGGGGACCATGGCTTCTCTTCAACGCGTCCTCCGCCGCGCCAAGGCCAAGATGGAAACGGCCACGCAGAGAGGCCGACAGACATGGAGCGACCAGACACTTCTTGGAGTCCTTGCTGAGGTGCTCAGGGAGCAGGATATGTGGCGGGCATGGATGCGCGATCTCGGCAACACCTGGAACGGCACAACATCGCAAAATGACCTCTCACGACTCCCGCGCCCTGTGCGCGCAGTGGCGAAAGCATCCATGGCTGGCGAGCGCTTCGAATTCGGTATCGGCCTTGACCACGTCGCCGGCGACGACGACCGCTTCAGCACGATTTCGTCGGTCGCCAATGCAAACGGCCATGCTCCTTATGGCGGCGCCTTTGTCAAGATCAACAATGTGACCGCGCTACGGGAAGCATCCACCAAGGCCGGTCTTGTTTCCGATGACCCCCTCCGCCTGCGTGGTGTTCCCGACGAGCTGTCCCAGAAAAAGGTTGGGTCAACAGACCTGGAAGGCATCAGGTGGGGGGATGTCCCATTGTACTCGGATCTGTATCACGGCTTCACTCCCGTCGGCCTGTACTTTGACGACGACCACAACAACAGCAAGAAGGGCAAAGATAAGGATAGTCGACTCGTCGACTGGTGGGCCAAAATGTGGTTTCATCCCCGGCTACGCACCCTCGTTGCCCACGCCATGATGCCCCTTTCGCAAGACAGCACCATCCGGCCCCTCGCACGAATTCCGACACAATCCCCAACAAGCGCGGCAGATAAAATCAGGTACTGGGCCCCGAAAGCCCATTATCGCAATCCTAAGGTTCAGGTTTTTGAGCCACATACCGCGGTTGAGGGCCATTCTCCTGGAGGCTCCTACAATGCCATCGCGTGGGAGGGCATCTGCCAGGGTGATACCAAGACACCATGGCATGAGGAAATTTTTGGCGACAAAAAAGGCCCGTGGCAATTTTGAAAGAATTGTAGTTCAAATCGAGTTTAAGAGGAGACAGGAAAAAAAAATGTAGCATTGGCTGAATGCCTTGGAATTATAAATGAGTCGATCCCGCTCGGGGGAAGGGAATCAGGCACTCGCTTCTTTTTTGACATGCGGTGTTTTGCATAGCTGTTTTTTTTTGTTTTGCGTTTTAGATACCCTAGTGTTTTCTCTCAAATTGACCTTTTTGCTATTTTCTTCTTTCATTTATTCGTTCCTCACTAGGCTAGAAGCGATTTTGTGTCCTTGATCCAAATACACAGATCTATTAGTACAGAGTTGTCCTGCGTAAATTCTACAGAGGAAAATCCTTCCGAGGTACTTCTTAAATACGAGGCGAATGACTGGCCTGGTCGCGCCTTGACTACCAGAGATGGCCATTCGGCCGATTCAGACTATCGGTGCCTGCGGCATCAGCCTTACAAATAGTTTCAAAGACAGGAGTACTTATTCAGAAAGAGGTGCCAGACGGCAAACGACGTGCTGCCAAGAACCTGTTCATTCCCAGAATAGGAACCCCCTTGCCGTCGCGAGAACGGTGCACCCATCAACCCATCCCTACAGCACAACGACCGAATCTGCACGACGCCACTGAGCCTCTGGCCCGTACTGGCCCTCCATACATCTCGCCACCGGACGGGACTACAAGTCTCTAGCGCTCACCTAAGCTGCGAGGATTACTCTTGCAGAGTTCCTCGATGAGAGCGGAAGCGGGAGTTCTCGATGAGAGCGGAAGAGTTATCTTTCCTTTTCCTTGCCAACAGGGATGGATGTATACTTTTCCTGGCACCGGCAATACTATCCATGTAGTGCGACATGTCACGCTTCTGGGAGTGCCGTTTCACTCAGAATTCCCGGTGCAGCGTCTCACGAAGATGCATGCATGGGTGGCGTGACGTAGATGACTCGAATCATGGCGACCGAATTAGAGGGTCCTGGATCATGGAATGCTGCCGATTCGTGGGATTGTATTTGAGGTTGTGTTTCTGTGGGAGCGCAGAATGGTTGGTGTACATTTATTTGAACGTGTATGCATATGGTCGAGGTCGACCGAGGACACTCCTGCTCATGTCGTACTCGACGGAAATTTCTCGTTGCGATTGCAGAACTTCGAATGGCACTAGGTGTCCATCCATCCCCCCGATCATTTGGTATTTTCATCCACTTTACCATCGCTCGTCACTGCAAAACGACAACTGGGCACGATCCGTACAATTGTTTGTCTCAAGTGCTCTTATTGAGGGGTGTAATAATTTGTCACTGGTTCTCTTGTCTGTGGGGGTATCTGTTAAAACCAGCAAAAAAGCAAAGCGAACTGCCCCCATTCCGCGCAAGCTGCCGTTGATGTATATACTAAAAAAATATGCAAAAAAGAACCGAGGGAAAACTATTCATTGTCACGTCACACCTCGGTGGATTCGAAAGAGAATAACTTCATGATGCCTTTCTCTACGCCGAGTCTTCAGCCATCCTCACAATCTCGCAAAGACTTCTCATAAAAAGCATGTCAGCTTCCCCAGTCTCCATTTCTACCAGCCCTTCGTCTCCTCTGCCATTCTCGGCCATTAACTTGGCCGTGGTAAGCAGCCTCGAGATACACCGCAGGAGACCGCCCTGGATAGCACGCAGAGCGTTGTCCTGTGCTGTAGGACCAGTATCGCGCTGCCGCATCATGCCGTCTCTGGTCCAGTCACTGAGTGGGGAGCTCTGCCGCTGAGAATATCTTCCCATGCTGGCTGAGCTATCGCCACCAGCTGAGAGTCCAAGAAAAGACGCAGCTTTTTTTGGAATGTCGTCCTGAGGCTGCGAATCTCGCGTGCTTATCGTACTTGGGCGTCCGCGCACAGAGTGCGCCATGGGACTTCTGGCCACAAGGGCGGAAATGTAGTTGTAAGCCACGATGTGGGCGTACATTGCGTCGCAGATGTAGTCGGAGCAGCACGAAAACACATTCTTCAGAGGTGCCCAGGGCTTCGGTGTGTCCGGAAGTGCTGAAGAGGCCGGAGCTGAGCCATGGCCGTGACGAGAACTAGATGGTATTTGCGAAGTCTTGGGTTCTGAGAACTGGGATGAGCGCCTTAGAGGTACGACTTTGCGCCACAAAGATCTTCTTGTTGACTCGGGCAATAATATTTCTCCATTCATAATACTAGGACATTCCATTGACGGCTGTCGAACCTTTTTGGCATAGCTTCTGATGGTTTCCACTGTCAGACTCGACGTTAGAAGCATTGTTTCTGGAAAACACGCTACGGATACTCGCAAGTTTTCGATAGCATCTGGAGGTAACGGCACCACTCTTGCGTTATCCTCGCTATACGATGCCCAGGCACATGGCTGAGGACTGCTGTTCAGCCAAGATTGCACGCTCCGTAGTGGTTGCGGTGGGCTAGGCGGACGGATGAATACAGGGTTTTCCTTGTTCAGCCGCTTATTCGTCGGCGAGTACATGGAATCATCGTCCGATTCCACGTAGCTATCGCTTGTAGGCGATGGCGATGGGTCATGAATCCGACTAGGCCCTACAGCCACGTTCCGTGTGTGAGGTGAAAAGACGGCATTAGAGGTTATAGTGTCTATACCAAGAGCTTTGATTGGTTTCCTTTTCATTGAGCTGCCATGTGGACGAGTGCCGGATAATTGTGACAAGCTACTTTCGGCGGAACTCTTGCTGGGCTGTCGCTGAAGCGAGGCAACGCTGCTGGATCTCGCGGGGAGTTTCAGTCGTGGTCCCACCAAGCAACTTTGAGAGGTTGATGTGCTAGCATCTCCACTGACAGAGTAGGATCTACGATGCAAGGCTTGTGAGGGTTCAGCCCAGCTAGCAGGCACATTGCCACGGGATACCGCAGCCTTGACTCGTACCCCTAGATCAGGGCCGCGAGGCGTTGGTGGCCTGGGACGCAGCGAGCCGGTGTTGTAGTCTTCAAAAATGTCATTTTCTCGCTCCTCTTTATCCGAATCACCGTCCACCCAACTGCAGTCGTGGGGCAATTCAGGAAGAGACGGAATTCTGGCTTTGCAGTTGACAGAGCCAACTGATGTGGCAGTTGTGACCACTGATCCACGATGTCGAAACGATGGCGGCGTTGCCTCTTCGGAACTGGCGTGACTTGTCATGGATGCCGAATCGGAATGGTGTTCGACCAAAGCAGGATCGTAGTGGTCCAAAAATGATACCATGGATTTGCGCTCTTCAATCGCGCCAAGTTGAACTCGAGATGATGCCGCGAGATAGGGTGAGTACAATAGCATTTTGCTGGCTCGAGCTCGGCTCTTTTCATCTGTCATTGAAGTAACGCTTGGGGCTCCCGCAGTCATATCTTTGGAGGCGAATACGTCCGAAGACATCTCTAGATCTCTTGCCAGAAGCTCAGGAAGGTAGTCGGTCAAACGTTCAACCTCACCCTCGTTTGATGGAACAGGCTGGCTACTGGTTCCGGAAGCTGACAATGACGGTGAAAGTGCGAGTGGCATGAGACCCTTCATGCTGAATACAGATCGTCTTCCTCTACTTGAGGAGGATGATGTTAGCGTTGACGGTGACGCACTGCGTGTTGGCGATGTTTCCGGAGATGAGTTGACAGCTGGTGTTGTCCCGAAAAGTTCCAGGTTCATGGACGCTGACTGATTGCCTGGCATGTTCGTTGAAGAGGCAGCGACTGAGCATCAGCCCAAGCCACCGATGGTGCGGGAGGCGTCGTATTGTTATACCAGTCAATGAAGCCGCTCGACACGGTGTGGGACGATTGTGAACTATGCAGCATGCATAGACCGGTGATGTCCAGATTATGTCAATTGAGACAGGAGCGAGGGAGAGAAAAGAGAAGAGAAGCAGTCGAATCGCGCTCTGAAATGCCCTGGCTCAAACACGTTTATCAATGTCGCAGAACAGAATCGTCCTCTCCAGCAGGAAAGCAAGACAACGCGGGCGGAGGTAAGGCGTCATGATGCAGGGCTACGGACGACCGTAGTGCCCATATAAGGCAAAGCAAGGCAGAACCTATTTTGGAAAGATGTTGCTGATGGCTTGAGCTAATGAGCACGAAGAAGGAAAACCGCGACAGTGCGCGAGGCGAAAAAGCAAGGTGATGGCTGCCAACCACAAGAAGCGGCGCTAGGCACCCCTTGGACTTATGCAGTTGTCAGTGGCTAGGGATAGTGACCTCGAGTCGTTTCTTTCTTAACTTGTTTCTTTTTTTCGTTTTCTTCTTGCGAAAAGAAACTTTCCTGCCCCTTAATTGGCGGCTAAGGGAGCAGCACTGCGTTGTCACGAGTCAGACCAGGCTGCATCCGCCGATTACCACATGCCGTGATACTCGGGGTACGATGCGCGGACACTAAAAATCCAAGAAACGTTTTTTTTTTTACGTGCTGGCAACCCCCCCAAAGGCATACCTGGACTGATCATTTGGTTGCTCAAAGGCCTCGAGATGGGCCAGAAATCGAGGCGAGGTCCAGTAAGCGCTGTTGCCTTCTGAAGAGCGATACGGAAATTTTGCTCCTCCATGAAACATGATCTTGACTCTTGCCAATGTACATACATGCGTAGGCAGTGTACAGCTGCAGTTGCTTGTGCTGTCTCTGAAAGCGCTAGTAAATGCAACGCCATGACCGATCTGCAACATGAGAAAGCCACGCGACTGCTCATAACCACGACGAGCCTGCAGATGCAAATCGTCTTATCGTCAACCAAAGGTGCTCGTCCTGATCAAAGCCACCTCGTTGGCCAGAGCACCGGCCATGCCTTGCTTATCCCACAAAGTGCAGGACCACAGTGACGCACTCAGCAGTGAGCACAACACAGAATGAAGCTATCCAGCCTGAAGGAGGAGACTCGTGGTTTTGGTTTTGGTGAGGCGGCTGCCCCCACAAGCCCAGAATGCAAGAATGGGACGATCAATTGGAGCCTCGGCTGCGGCTCCTGCGGCGTCAGTGGCCAGGGTCACGATGTATCTGGCAGATTTCACTGAGTTCAAGGGACACCTGTCGCCCATCCCTGTCGAGAGTCACAGACAACGGCAGAAACTCAACGGGCGAGCGTCATTCGTGGTGTATGTATTTTCAGATAAAACAGCTGAAGGGTGCAACGTGAGTGCCCGAGACAGACGACGCAAGGGAGCATCCAGAGCTGTTCCTGAATCGGAAAAAAAGCAACAGGCCTGGTAAGCCGGGTCAGAAGATGGTGTCATCAAAGAAGCAGGTCACAGGCAGCGAGCGTGCTTTGAGAAACCAGCTAGGCAGGAAACAGACTGGCGCGAGAAAAAGGGCTGCAGATGTGGTCGCCTGTTGCAAAAACAAAGTTTGCGGCTTCGGGGACATTGGTGGCAGATGCACACAATAGCAAGCCATCGATGGAGGTCCGATTTGACAATGGAAGAAAATAAGCAAGAAAAAAAAAAGTGTCAATTGATGAGAAGGGAGCTGGTAGAATGCTGTGCTGGTCTGTAGAGAGCTGGGAAGATGATCCAGACTGGGTACGCCTCGGAAGGTAGATCCGGAGCCTGCACCTGCCGCAAGGACTGTGCGATGCTGCTGGACGGCCCACATGGGCCCAGCCTCATCCAGTACTGTCCACGAGTACTTTCTGGTCAATTGTCATTCGAGGGCAGGTCGGAACAGGTACATGTATGTGTACAGGTTGGTCCCTCACTTGCCCAAACTATTGTACCACCTGTCTTTCCGAGCGTCCTGGTATTTCCTTTCCACATAGAGAGAAGTATCACGCAAGAAGGGATAGCCAGCAAAAGCAATGCCATCTTTTTTCAAACGAGCATCTAATCACTTAGCTTTCTTCTTATGTGCCTAGTCCGTCTCTCTGCCAGGTAGATGGCGGATCGGCGTGGTGCCGGCTGAGTGGCTTTGACATTGAGTGCGCCGGCGTGGCGCGTCGCTGCATGTCAACTGGATCCACAGTCGCCCTGATGTATGTGCGGCGCGCCGACACCTACCTAGGTAGGTACCTACCCACTTCCTTGCAGGCGGAGCAGTACTGGAGGTACAAATTTCTTTCTTTCTTTTTCTTTTTGCTTCAAGCTTCAGCAGGCGCCAGGCAAAAAAGCGTGCTCCAGGGGGCAAAGCAAAGCCAAGCGAAACCATCGTTGGCTTCACCCCAATCATCCACATCCCATCGAAATTGACGAACGTCTTTCCAGCCGGGCCAGTTGGACTGTTTTGTTCCGAGTTTGGCCTCCATTACTCGCAGGGTAGAACCACTTGGTCAAAGACTAGAATCTCAATCTGACCTCGAGGTTTCTCGACACCAAATCCTCGCCTCCCAAGAGTCTGCTCACAATGCTGTCTGAGGAGGTCTTCTCCTCGATCTGCGGTCCGCCCCTTGCTGCTAACACAGCAGTGTCCAAAGACGTCGGCATATATGGCCACTCCTTGACTCCTTCGTGGGCCGTCAAGTCGACCTTCAAGAAGAGCTCGGTGCCACGTCATTGTCTGGCCATTAGCAAAACCCACATCTTTGCTGCTCAGGACCAGAAAGCTCATGTGCATGTGTATTCTCGACTGCGTGGCAATCAGGAGGCGCTTGTTGCTTTTCCAGAACGCATTCGCAGCCTCGCACTTGTGGGTGATGTACTTATTTTGGGTACATCAGAAGGACGCCTCATTCTCTGGGAGGTATGTACATATGCGTCCCTCGGGCATGCTGCATTTGACCGTATCCCCCCTTCTCACCCATCCACATATCTACCTCACATACCTATGTATCTACCTCATATCTTCCGGGTACATAACTACATATCTGACTCTGGAAACAGACGTGTACGGGTAGACAAGTCACCACACCTCCTTGTCACGTGCAAGCTGTTACCTGTCTCGCAGTGACTCCCTATCATTTGCTGTCAGCGTCTGAAGACTCCAACATTCATGTCTGGTCTTTAGCACGCCTTCTAGAGTTTGGTGTTGGTGCGGAACATGAACCTGATTTGACATTATCCAACCATCGTGGCGCCGTCATTGAGTTGCTTGTCGCTCCAAGCACCAATCCCGAAACGAGCCTCTGCGTGTCGGCCAGCACGGACAAAACTTGCATTCTGTGGAACTACCACTCCGGGCAAGTACTTCGAACGCTTCTATTCCCGTCGGCCCCCCTGTGTGCTGCACTGGACTCCTCGTCTCGTGCGCTTTTCGTCTGTGCCGAGGATGGAGGTCTTTATCTCGTCGAGCTCTTTGGCGACAAACCATTGATCGGATCACGGAGTGCTGAACTTGCCTCCATTGTCATTCAAGTCAACGCTCCATTGGGCGTGGCCGATGCAGAGGATGGACCTGCAGCATGTTTGTCCGTTAGCTACGACGGCACTTCGATCTTAACTGGTCACACGAGGGGCAAGATTCAGCGCTGGAGCCTTCTTGATAATTCGCATCCGACGGAACTTGGAAATCTTAATGCCGCGGTCACGAACCTTATTCCTGTTCCTCTATTACAACCCATTGAAAAATGCAAGACTGTCAACGTGGTGAAACCGAACCACAGCCAGCGACAATACTCCATCACTACCCAGCTTGAAGGGGAAGCACAAAGATCAAGTAGATTCAACCAAGGTCTTGCAGCAATAGGATTGCCTGATGAGATATTTGAGAATGCCATGACTTCCTTCGCGGCGTCTCAGCCTCAGACCTGTGAGGATGCTAGTCTGCGAAAAGAGAACCAGGAGCTGAAAGCGATTGTTGAGGAACAACGGGAACTTCAGAAGGCCACAATGCAGTTTTGTGAGGTCAAGAGCAAACCATGAAGCTGTCCTCCAAAGCCAAATTCTTCAAGCACCAGTCATATAAATGTATGGCATTCTCGATAAGTTGGTATGATATGGGGATGAAACTTATCGGCTGATAGCAAAGTGGTTGCAGCAAGAGCCGAGTGAGAAGAGGGAAATGCTGCTGGCAGATTTTTCCGCAGTTTACTGGCTCTCGCACCAAATGAACACGGTACTGTGATCCCAAGGGGTGGGGGGGGGGGGGGGTGGCATCATTCCCTTGACTGTCTATCACCTTTCTCTCATCGCCTCGGAGAAGAAGGGGAGAAGATGGTTCGGTTCGTTTTTGGTAAGTACCAAGAAGACGGCACCAAGAACGGCACGCAACACCTAGAGCCGTGACGCCGACAATGGCAGGTGAGCATCGCACGAGACGAAAAAAACCACAGGGCGGAACCAGCACCGCTCACCACAGACGGGAAGTAGCTAGTACAAATACGTCTCACGTTCTTATGCTCGTCATCAACGTAGAAACAAGCCGAAGCTAGAGTCATCGAATGATCTAATCTTGGATCCCGTCGAGAAAACCTTCACTGTATCAATTACATGTGTACCTACACCCTCAATAAGTATGTGATCAAACACACCAAGATCAATTGACCCACAGCCAATAGAGTTGAAGCATGTGAGTGTAGTTTGATCCAAGTTGCTCCTGGTGTCGGCATATGTTTTAGGTGGAGCTAGGTCGTTAGGTTGTCGGTTTTGTCGGTTTTAGTCGGGCTCGGACAATTCTCCACCCGAGCCAAGCGCAGCATCCGCAGAAAGCCAGGATGTTGCATACAGTTCACGTATTTTGCGAAGCTGAGCCGTGGGCCGTCATTCCTCCTCTTTCCCTCCCGTCCCAACGCATCCCACAATGTCGCTTGTCGGCACTTTAAAGGGTGATATGTCTAAACAAGTCCGGTCACTGGTACGTGCTATGGCTCCTTGAGAGCGTTACTCGGCCCGGACGCGAAATACATTTTTTCCGTCACCTCTTACGGCGATTGAGACGACGCTCAAAACAGCCCACACCTGATATATGGACGAGTGGTGCCGATTCTAGATCCTTACGATGCATCAGAATGAAAACGATGATGCTGACGTGGAAGCGCATGCAGTACCGACAGTTATTACGGCAAGGCGAACAGTTTAAAGCCTACAACTTCCGTGAATACGCCAAGCGACGAACCAGAGATGCATTTCGAGAGAACAAGTCGGTTCAAGACCCGCGCCAGATTCAGGAACTCGTCCAAAAGGGATTGAAGGAGCTTCAAGTACTGAAGGTATTACAGACAAGGATCTGTCTACTATCATCGTGATGCGTCATGTACGAACGTTTGTACAAAAGAGAGCTGACCAAACGTGATGTGGTTTTCTTCTAGCGCCAAACCGTAATTGGGCAGTTCTATACGATGGACAGATTAGTTGTTGAAGCAGGCATATCGGTACGTGCTTACGAGCTTCGTTTGCCAAAAAAACATCCACAACAATGCAGCTCTTAACAATTCTCAATAGGGCAAGGACAACTCTAGCGATGGAGTGGTGGCGAGACAAAAGGAGCAAGGGTGAGTCAATACTCTCTACGCAAAGTCATGCTCTACGATTTACTGATTTCGTCCAGATGGACTTAATTGCGTCACGGTTTGCTGTTTCATGGGAGCGTATGGAGCATTTGTATTATAGGATGGATGACAGATATAAATTAAATGACAAAAAAAGGAAAAAAGAGCGACGTCGAACTAAGCGCACGGCTCGAAATTGGCTTGGAGAACTGCGGATTTGATTTGTTTCTTATACAGGATGGAGGCAAAAATAAAAAGCGCATTTCAGTATTTTCTTGATAATATTGAATGATATGTTGACTGAAGGATACCGCGTGGGGCCCAAGGCCCGTCCTTGTTCCAGCCATGATTGCTATGGAACAGCTTGCAATTTTGCGCACTTCCATTAGGCACCTCCCCAAACACACAAATACACAAAAAGAAAGCTTGCTAGGTATCGCATCTTCTCGTGACATTCGTTTTGCATCATTTCAATCGAATGCACGCATATGCCGTGTGAGTCCATGCCAGACATGCTTGATTATGTCAGCATGTCGAAAGACTCGACATTGCTTGCGTCGCGGCACGTAGTCCTTGCAGACTCCAGGGCGCTTCAGACGTGTTGTGTTCCCTGGCCAGCGCATCCCTATCCCAGGTTACTGCAATTTCACCACCACTGCCAAGCTTCAATTTGTGTATATATTCCCGAAACAGGCGAGGTCTAGAGGCGGCTTCTCGGAACAGGTTCTGGTGTGCGTGCCCGACGCGCAATGGCTCCAGGTGTTCGTTCCCCGTCGCACGTTTCCAAAACTAAAGTACGTTCTCTAGGGTCTCTTTAGCTAACCTCGACAACTACTGCCAACAGACAAGACGGGCCAATCGCGGTGGCTATACCGAGCATGATGACTTTGAGGGTTCGTACCATCTCTCGGCTGGCCAGACTTTGGCAGCTTGTACTGACAATTGGAATAGGTCTTCCGGTGCGACAGTGGCGGCAAGACTGGGTGAACATTGCGCCTCCGCAGCCTCAAGAACAGATTCAACAGAATGATATCTGGGCACCTGAGCTCTTTCATCACATGCCGAAAGACTTCACTCTGCTGGCACCCCATAGCCAAGAGCTTCTCCGAGCTGCTCGGTCCGGACGACTGTATAAGCGACCGACTCCGCCCGAGGACGAAGAGGCCGATACGGACGCCGCCCAGGTAACGGAAAAGGTTGAGAAAAGGGAAGATGATAGCGTCTCTCAAGGATTTTCTGTCAGGTTGTGGAAGCAAGTTTCCCGGAATAATGAAGGATCGGGAGTGTCTCATCTGGCGAAACGACGAAAAGGCACCGTAATCATAGCAAGCAAGACCGTCGACGAGATGGCCACGACGGGCCCTCTGATCACGAGGGCAACTGTACGAAAAACAGATGCAGCTGGCAATCCATACACAGAGGAAGTGACATTGGCGGACGGCCAGCAAGTCATTGGCGAGATCATTTCCACGCGCGTGGAAGCCATTCCAACATCTACCACTGATGGGTTTGTTGCGCCCGCGCCTGCGCCTGTCCAGAAAAAACGGCCACCGCCGCCAAAGAGGAAATCCAAGGCTGGTCCTGGGCGCGGAAGGAAGAAGCTTAAACACCCATCAGCCGGCCAGGGCTTGGGAGCTCGTGTGACTCGAACTACCGATGGCGTGGGACCCGGCCTGGCACATGCGCCCGGCGGACCTGTTAGTATTCTCGTTTTATTGCCTCATCATTGACCTAAGGCGCTAATATTGATGCTTCCTTGTAGGGCGCTCCACACGAGGCTTTGGGAATGTTGAACCCTGACGTAGAGATGGGTGACGGCGATGAGGACGATGATGAGGACGAAGGGGATGAAGGCGACGAGGGCGACGAGGGCGATGATGATGAACAACAGGAAGGTGATTCGCAGCAGCTCGATCATGCCTTTGACGACTCCAAGATTCACGATGTGGTAATGGTGGATGCTGCAGATGAGCGGCGGCCAAACACAGCAAACAAGCCAGTACTTGATGCCATGGATGGCATCACGACCCGACCTGGCATGATTCCGCCAAATCCCGTCGCCTTCGCACAGGCACAGGCACAGGCACAGACATTAACTGTAGCCAGTCCTGCTACGTACTCACCCAAAACCGAAGGTAGTCCGCTGAAGAATGTCATGCTTCATCCGCTCTCGCCGACGGAGTCCTCAGCGCCATCTACCATGCCGACCACGACCAATACTGCGCAAACTATCTCTTCAATTCCCACAGCTGCCCCCGCTACTCTCCCTGTAGAGCTGTCTGCTATCGAGTCAGTGCTCAACAAGACTACCGACAATGGACCGAGGACAGAATCCTTGATTGCTGAGCCACCATCCACGGTTGCAGATAATGAAGACGGATCGGCAGCAGATGTAGACACCACCATGACTGAGGCGGTCCGGGATGAACAATCGGCGAGTTCAGACGATGCGCCTTTAGGGCAGACACAAAGCGACGTGCTGCGCAAAGGCAGTTCTTCTGACGAGGCACACATTTCCCCGGCCATTCTTGCAAGGGGCGAGGCTTTATTACCACCTCCCCCAGAGCAAGTGGGCAATATCCCAAGCCCTAGAGGATACGACGGAGAACACAGGGAATCAGACTCTAGTGAAAAAAATAGAGATGGCCAAACGCATGAATCCCGCATGCATTCCGAGCAACCCCAGATGCTGAAATCATATGACTCGGTCATGACAGAAGATACGATCAAACCAGAAGACTCAGCGTCCGTCAAGCTCCCACTGACTGAACTAAATGCTTCTTTCGAAGTTGGCACAACATTGGAAGAGGGGATCAAGAACTCGATGCTAGCAGAAGCCCCCGAGGCAACTCTTCCGCCGAGGACAGCCTTACTGGTGGCAGACGCTAAACCGGACACGACCGCAGTTACCGACTCGCTCGATGGCAACGCCGTAGTAGTGCAAAGCGACGAGCAAAAGCTTCCTCAAGAAACTAGTCGGGATCCTTCGTCTCCTGTTCCAGCTGGGCCTCTGCCAGTCTTGAGCGATGCTCATGAAGCAATCGAGCCTAAACAGTCACCACCAACCCAGCGACCAGAGTCGAATACTGAATTCAAAGAACCAATTCCATTACAAGCCGTGCAACAAGATGAGTCATCTCCCTCGTCGCTTGCGAAGCCTGTTCAGGACAGCTCGCGCGTGGACGACTCTCCTTCTTCTCAGCCGGCGGTTGAAGCAGCGGTTGAGGCGGCTAGAGTAGATTTCGCGCCTGGCAATGCAGTCGAGTCTGCACCCGTGGCTGAAACACAAAGAAATCAGGAGTCCGTACATCCTGGCACGGACGAATATTCACAGAAACGAGAGAAAAACCAGCCAGATGACGCAGCTCCAGCTCCAGCTCCAGCACCGGTAACGGGACTGGAACGAATTGGAGACTCGCAGGACGAGGCAAAATATTCGCCGATGGAGTCATCATCTGAACCGCAGAGGCTGGAACCAGAAACCTCTTCAGAGGCAGCAACGGGCCCAACGGCAGATCAGTCGCCTGATGATGGTGCATTGATGATCAAGGAAGAGGCTGCCGTAGCACCAACGCCAATACCAGCTCCTGCGCCAGCTGTCCTCTCCGTTCTCCCCCCTCTTTTCCCTCCCGCTCTGCCCTCGATTGACGCCGCGGTAGATAAGAGCCACGACCCCGCTAGAGAAGCCGATGAAAAGAAGGAAGACGCGTCAGCCGGTGCTTAGAACGTACGGTGGCCAGAGGCATTTCATTATAGCATGGCAAGAAATCCAAGGCGTGTGTATGTGGGGTAAGGGGCTTCTTGAAAAAGGGCTCGTTCTTGGGTCGCGCAGGTAGAGTATTTGTTTTTTTTTTTAAAAAAACGTCTTTTTTGCTGTTTCAGGGCGCTGCATGGGCTTGGTTTCTTCTTCTTTGTTTTCTCTTCCTTTTCTCTTTCTTCCGTTCTTGTGCTCTTTGTTTTCCCCAGCTATTTGTGTCTTTTCTGTGTTTTATTAGTCCGTCTTTGAATGGGATATCGGTGGGAACGGGGCCGGACGGGGGTGCTGGATAAGAGATGTACGGTTTAGGATGACGGAGAACGCATCCATGCTAGATGTTTTGTTGTATTATATAGGGTATTATTCTTGGTTTTTAGGCTTGACCTGACGTGACCTGGACTTTGCTAAACACTCCCTGTCCCTTGACCACTCACCGCATCTTCCCTACTATAAAAAAAAAGAAAAGAAAAAAGACATAGGGAGAGAGAGCGAGAGAGAAAACACAATGCACCTCGGGCTATCATGATCAGCGGCCTCCAGTCTTGTTCCCCATCATTAAAAACATCTTCAAGTACAGATATTCTGTCTGCAACCAAACATATTTCCGTTTCAGCAAGCATGCATCGTTTCAACACGAGCCATCTTGTCCATGTCCAACATCAACAGCGTCAACAGCATGGCGCGTCATCCTTGCCACCCGCCGCCCATTCATCTCCATGCCGCTCGCATGCGCATTACTCAACGCCAGCAGGGCAGCGCTCGTGAGCAGCAACGCCATGAGCACCATGCTCCCCGCCTGAGTCTGGTTACCGCTGAAGGCGGCGACGAGGTACACGAGCACCTTGGCGGTGGCCTCGAGGTAGCTTTCCGCAACGGTCTGGTGACGCAGCCAGACCTGCGTGGTCACGGCCCGGACATCGGCGTCTGATCCGCGGAGAATGATGCAGGAGCCGTTGCCGAGGTCGATTGTGTGTGGTGCGGGTTTGACCTTTGCGGTGGTGGGAGTAGTGGCCCCGGCGGCATATACGTCTTCATGTTCTTCGTCTTCTTCTTGCGCGGTCGAGGGGGAGGACGACGCACGCTGCTTTATGCTCCATATGTTGAGTCCCCGGGAGAGCATCAGCGCCGCCATGAAGGCCAGTCCCCACCAGTCTTGGAGGAGCGTCATGAATATCCCGGCCGTGAGAGTCAGCGCTGGTGAGCCAAGATACAAGAGGTGTGAGAACCAGTCTGCCTCGCAGGCCTCCACGGAGGAGGAGAGGGGGGAGGAACAGGCTTCGCGTATGCCCTTCTTCCTCCACCATGTCAGCCAGCTATTACGATTCTTCTCCTGGTCCTTGCTCCCGGAATACGGCCCCGTCCTCTTGACGACACCAACATGCAGAGTCAGCACAGAACCTGCTTGTGCGCGGCCCCCAAACCTTCCCAGGTACCGCGCCAGAGCCGCATTCGTGACGCCCCCGTACGGCGTCGGCGCTTCTTTCCCCCCCAGCTCATCTACGGCCTGTTGGTAGTGCAAGCCCGGGGCCAGGACGAAGACATCGAGCCACGAGGATCCTCCCGTGAGACGAGTCCGCTGCGCAACGGTGTCGAGGTCCGCTAGGACGAGGAGCCCGGCTGCCGAGAGCGAGAGGGCGGGAAAGGGGGTGGAGGACCAGGATGAGATGAGAGGCTTCGTTTGCTGAAAGGCCGATTCGGACATGAATCGGTGGTGGTGTTGAAAGATTGGGATGGGAAGGGACGAGGATTGTTGTTAGCGGCACTGTTTTCTTTCCAAAATCAATGAACCTATGAATATTATCATAACGATGATTGTTGCAAGAAAAGATGAAAATGGTTTACGCTTAGGAAATAGTGACGCTGAAAAAAGAAAAGAAAGAAAGAAAAAGAGGGAATCTGGTTAGGTACAAAGCGTGCCTGTGTGGTGGGAGTTTATATACTCGATGTATATGTATAAGTCGGTGGTGCTGTATGGCAATGGAGATTTGCGTATATTTCTGGACCTTGTGCTCTTTTTTTTTTTTTTTTCCTTTATTCCCTTAGCTCTTGTCTAGGTATGCTTGTGAACGTGATTTGTCTCACAAGGTCAACAGTTGTCACGCAATGCATATTTCACAACAGATGTCGGGGCGTGGGAGTCTGCGGTGCGGATGAAGGTGCTGGTGACTGTGGTGTTGCAGTAGATTTTTTTTTTTGAACTGATTCTATATGTCATCAGAAAAGTAATAAAAAATAATTATAATAATCACAATAAAAAGCATCGAGTTGAGTCGAGTCGCGCCATCATCTGGAGTTGAGAGTGTCGTCGCAAGCAGGTCACGAATCGTGGACGCATGGCCTGGCGGCGGCGGCTGCGAGGATGCCAGGCATTGGTTGGTTGCGTGCGCGTGGAGCATTGATTGGACTCGTGCCGCGCGTGACATGGTTGTCGTCGCGGGGCGGGAGGCGCAGGTGGGCATTCCGTCAGCATTCCCAGCCATGATGTCGAGTACCGGGTACCTGATCGGTAGGCGCGTATCATCGATCAGGTGTCACTTGGCGGCCTGCAAGTAGTGTAGATGCACTTGCGTACGCATGTGGTGTATGTAGCGTGCACAACTTGTCGCCGTTCCTGGCACGTGTCCTGGCCTGCGTGGTCTGGTCCTTTACTCGCCACTGCCCCAGCCTTTTGTGCAGGAATCTTCCCCCGCCGCCACGAGACACGGCCGACTCCAGACCAGACCAAATGATGGGCCATGCACGACAAGACGAGGCTCAGATTCTACAGGCACATGGGACGAGGGCCATGCGACGAGATGGCAGGCATATTCACATACAGTTGTGCTTTTCATGAAGAGGAAGAGACCATACGCTGTTATCATTGATCTGGTTGAGTTGTCGCCACCCCCAAACACACAAACAAGCCAATAAACCAACAAACGAAGGAACACGAAGGAACACATAGGTGCGAATAATATAATCCGATGGGTTCTATCCCAGACCAGACGCCACATGCAAGTCCCGGAAAAGCGGTGTGCTAGTCCCTGTGCGATGCAAGATGGATGTCATGGGAGAAACGTGGACCTTGCAGCCTTGTATTGTTTTCTTCTTTCTTTTTACTTTTTATCCTTTCTCTTTTCCCCCGCCCCCCTTCTTTTCCATGATGGTGTCTGGCGTGTGCTTTCTCCATGGCGGGCCATGGCAATCTAGCTCGCCTGTTGGTAAGTTGCGACGGTGATTTGATCAGGCGCGCAGTCGAACTGGAAGGTGCCCGAGGAACCACGATCGCAGCTCATCATGACGTCGTGATCCGCCGAGCCACACATGACGTCGATGACGCCAAAGTTCTTTCCTCCCGATACGTTCCACGTGCTGCCCGAGCGAGTGGCACACATTCCCGATGTCGGGCAACACCAGCTATTGGTGCTTGGCACCCACGGGCAGGGATGCGAGAAGAAAGAGTTGAAGCCCCTGGGCCTTCCGATGCGGCAGGCGGCCAAGGACTGTCCGGCAAAGATGGCGACGGCGGCCAGGGCGGCGGATGTAGAGAATTGCATTGTGTGGTTGGGAGGGTTTTTTTTAATCAGAAAAAATTGTTCTGGCAAGGTGGGTGTTGGGAGAGTTTTTTTCAGAGAAAAGTATAACGAGATTTGCCAAACGGGCGTCGAGACGGTGGCACGGCGCCTGTCTTATAAAACAAAAAGTAGGGACTTCGTCTCCCGGTCCCCTCTTGCAAGCGAGCAATCCTGACTCATTTTGTTACCCGCATTAGATGGATTCGTAAAACAAAAACAATCCCCTGGATGATCTTATGATACACACGCCAGGCACGTTTACACTATGTCCAGTGGGTTTCCATATTTGTAGATTGATGAGGGTAAACGAGTCAGGGGAAGAGGGCTTTTCGCACTTTTGCGAGGGATTCCCCCTTGTCTACCACCCCGTGGGGCGGACGAGGATCCTTACCCACCGCCAAAACATGCTTTGTCCCAGCACTGCCGGCGATCCCGCAAAAGTCTTGACGAGATCTGGCCGAGTCGGTAAACGCTAGTCCGGACGCCACGGGGGGCCCTGCGCCGCGGCCGATGATACGAGAAGCAGACCCGGCTGCTACCTTGGAATGTCTCGTCGCGGGAATAGCGCAAGTTTCCCATGGGGGTGTCTGTGGGTGAAGAAGAATAAAACCATTGTCTATTGTCGGAATCCTCCTTCCCGTCTCCTTCTGCACGGAATTATTCTACAAATCTTATTATATACAATGGGATAATAGGAATTTTCGCATTTTTAAAGATATCTTGAATTTATCCAATTTAACCAGTTTACTTATATAAATATACATAAATCATAAATATGTATATAATATAGTATACCCTAACTCTATATTCTTCTTAATTAGATTAAATTTCTTTCATAGCGTTTTCATGAGATTCTCTATCAAGTTAATTCGATAAAAAGAATTCAGATACTTTCGAAAATGCGAAAAATTTCTATCATCCCACTGTACGTATGTAAGTACATATGGTATGTCTCACTCCTACGAGAGACATCACACGTGATGATTAGGCGCAGCTTCGTCATGCCCCCCCCCCCCCCCCCCCCCCCCTCTTCTCCACATGAGGATCTGTACAAAACAATTGGATCAGAGTGCAAAGACATGGCTATTGCACTCGCAGAGAGTGTAGCTGTTCAATGATATCGCGGAAACGCTTACGAGGAGAGGCTTCTCAGGCACGAGTAAATTTGATGTCACGACGGCCGTTTTCTCTTTTCGTGCGAGATGCGAGATGTCCGTATTGTCTCTGCTGTCGTATTTTCTCCCACTAACTCCCAGGGACACGCCGGCAGGTTTCGTTGCCATTGTCAGCGTCATTCCCCATGTCTGTAGCAACATGGATTCTCGGCTGCCGGGTATGACACTGGAGGACATCCTGCCGTGGGGAAATCTGATCAGTTTCCACGAATATCTCGAATACATTGAGCTGGAGGAATTCATCCAGGTGATGTGCCATTTTCCGTACTAAGCCGAGAATTTGTCCCGAGATTGAGAATAAATAACACAGGCATGTGCTTGCACCACGAGATACTCGAGAGACGCTCGACGAACTCACGCCGTCAACGCTTTCCTCGAGACCGAGAATGCGGAGAGGGGGAGCTACCTGATGTGAAGAATCTTCTCCACGTCTCCGCTCCCACCGGAAGATTACTCGTGCAGGAGCCATGCCCATCATCGAGACGGGTGGGATCAACGAGCTGGTTGCGCCGGGGTTCTCGTCCAGGTTGTCTGGTGGCGCCTAGGGCGAGCCAGTGCAGCAACATCATGTCAATCTCAGCAACCGATCAAACGTCTCGTTTAAGAATCAAAGCGGGCCATTAACACCGCCGGCCAACAAGCGCCGACGGGTCTGTTCGGCTACCGTTGTGATATGGATCCCGGCGGCGCCCAATGTCCTGACAGCCTGTCTGACTTGCCAACTAGGACTGTCGAGATATGGATGCATGCAGAAGTCTCTCAAACGGCTCGACAACAAACAGCTCGACAACAAGAGTAATAAGAACACGACAAAACTTTATGCTTATAAAAAGGTGGATGATTACAGAGCGTTGCTATCGAGGCAATACTTTCTTGCTTAGCAGTAGAGGCAGATGTTGCTAGGAGGACTATTACATGCTAAATACTACCCGCAGATTATTAAAACTCACGAAATGGGCAATGCGCTTTCAGGTTATAAAATAAAGTTTATGAAAGTTACAAATTAAGTGCTTATAGATATAGCGTAAGATTATTACTTCTTATATCTACTATAATAAAACTTTCCTTATAAAGAAAGGTAACTTTAGGATTTCCTACATGACTAGATTAGGGCATTATATAAAAGGTAAGAGAGAATTTATATAGAAATATAAGAGGCTGGTCTCATTGACAGTAATTAACAAAAAACAAAAAACCCTATAAAGTAAGCACAAAGGACATGGCGCAAACCACCTACTTATATACTCCAATCTAATGAAATTATAATATCACTCTACGTTCACTTTGCTTTGCATTGCTTCGCATTACTCTATGATCTGTACTCTTGATTAACGTTAGTCTACGGTCTACGTTACTTCATATAAATCCACACTCAACGCTCTTCGGTCTTCGCTCCATTTTCACTCTATATTACTCCATGCTTTACTCTTAAAGGTCGTATGCTTAAGGAAAGGTGGACCACTGCACAAGTAACCGGAAAGTGCTTGCTCAGCTAGCAGCACTCCAAATGTATACCTGAACAGACTGAATCCAGGACGAAGTTTATCCCGTTTCCTGCGTTACGGCTTTGGCAGGTAACGGTGCCATCTTCTACGAGCCGGACATCAGAGGCCATCTCACTCTGCCGTTATATGCTGCGCGGGGGTTGAGCGGGGGTTGAGCACGATGAAACATTGTGTATGAATACCTTACCTCTCTTCAAGAGGATAAATGATTCTTCGCGTCTATGAGGAAGAGTGACACCTCCCCAACGCCGATAGGCAGTGCGCTCGTACATGCGCGATAAATGTAGATTATGCAGGACTGCTAGTGTTGACCCGAAAACAGCAACAGGATACATGCACATGTCTTTTGTTACCACATGCAATAATACCTCCAACCTATCGGATACGACTACACACTTATGAAATGCCGCCATTGACAATCTCACGATTGGAGAACGTGGCCACCGTTCATGTCGCAAGGGCCAAGAGGGTCCGAGAAGCAGAACCATGTACTGGAACCCCAACTCCGTCGCGGACTCGGCATTTGACAAGACACCCCCTTGTGCCGCAAACAAATACCCAGGGAGATCCATAGAAATATATGTATTTACATGAATTGCCAGCCGAGCCGATGCAAGAATGGCACTCCAGAACTGAGTAACAAGAAGAGCGTTTTCCAGCACAGCTACGTCTTCCAATATATTTCCCTCCTAATCGGCCGTGTGCTATCTTCTCGACGATGAGAATCTGCCTCTTCCTGTCCTCGTATGAGGGCACGGGCTCACCCTTGGAAGAGCTCGACAACTGCCCCTCCCAGCCCGGCTTGCTTACGTCGCAGCACGAGTTTGAAGTTCGATGGATACACAAGGACAAGGAGGAGCAGGAGATTGATGATGCTGTCGCCAAGGGATTTGACTTTTACTTCAACTTTCTCTGGGGCACGCTCGATGACGCGGTTGCGGGAGTTTCGGCGAGCCGCTATTTCGAGTCTCTGGGATTACCGTCATGCGGGATTGGTAGCCTGGTGCTGTCCAAGAGCAAGAACGACTTCTTCGATGCGGCCAGGCTCTACGGGGCTCCACCGGTTCCCGGAGTCAAGCAATTTCCCCTGTTTGTCAAGCCCGCCAATGGGTGCGCCTGCCAGATGGTTGACGAGAAGTCGGTTTGCCGCAATCAAGAGGAACTGGACACGACGCTTCGCCGCATCAACGAGGCCATGTACGAGCGGCGCATGAGGCGTGCGGCCGCATTGGGCATCGAGGATCCCGCCGAGTACGCACGTTCCTACGATGCCGTCGGATGGGATAGCGACGACATCATCGTGCAGGAATACATCGAGGGTGGAGACTACGGGTGTGTTGTTGTTCAGATAGGCCAGAGCTGTGTGGCTCTCAACCCATACGTGTATCGAATGAAGAGATTGCCACAGGAGGAACAGTTTCTCACCTTTGACTTGAAGTTTGATGACGAGACACATGTTGAGCTACTACAGAAACAAGACGACGCTGCCCTGTTTGAGCGCATTCAGCAGGCGGCCATGGAAGCGTTTGTCGTCAGCAGCTGTACAGAGAACAAGATGGGCTGCGACGTTGATCTTCGCGTCACGGCCAGCGGACAAGTCTTTGTCATCGAGGTGAACCCCCTTCCGGCTCAGTTCATCCCACAGGGAACTGACCAAGACTGGCCCATCATCCACAGCTTCCCTGGCGGTCATCCAGCAGTCATCAACGTCTTTATCGCGAACCACATGCTTCACTGCCCGGCGCAATGGGAACGCGATGTCAAGAACAACAGTAGCATGGCATCCTTGTACGATGAAATGGCTCCATTGTACGACAGCCATGGTAACGCCGAAGACGTCACGCTCGACGCGTGCTTGAGCAAGCTGGTGGACAAGTTTGACTTTTCCGGGACGATTCTTGACCTCGGCTGCGGAACGGGGCGTGTCGGCCGAATCCTAGCCCAGAGCCCCAAGATGTTCTCGGAGCAGCAGCAGCAGCCGACTTCGCCCTCCAAGAAGAGCTACCATCTGCTGGGCTGCGACATCTCGCCCGGGATGCTGGACTTTTGTCGTGAGGCGGGCCACTACGATTCTCTCCATCTGGATTCCATCCAGACGACCTTGGAGAGGCTCAGCGGCATCGACCACATAGTGTCCTCTTCGGCGTTGCATCTCGTGCGGCCGGAGCTATTTTCCTCCATCGCCGCCCTCATGTTCATCGTTGCCAACAAGTCCATCACGGTGAGTGTGGACGAGATCACCGACGAGTACAACGCCAACGTGGCCCAGGCCGGATACAAACTGTCCTCCTTCAACCACGTGGCCAGCATGGACGCGTTTGGAGAACCCAAGGGCTGGCGACTGGTGAGCAGAGAGCGCGTCTACTCCTGGATTTCACTCAACACGGGCGATCGCATATACACCACATACTTTCGGTATGAGAGGACACAAGACGCCCCACGGGATCTCATGTTTCGAAGCGCCGCGTTTCTCAAATCCGACTAATAAGAAAAAAATCCGCCTTTAAAGTGAGTGGTGGTGGCCAAGACTTTTTCCGCATGATTACTGCGTCGTCCCTTTTTTTGTTCTTGTTCTTCTTGATTTTTTCCTTCTTCCGTGTTTCTCGTTCGATGGAAAGAACTGGCGAGTGAGTCGGATTTGAGACAAGGGTCGTGACGTGATGGCTGGCGGGGTCCGAGCATTTTGGACGCTGCGAGCAGGGAGTCAACCTTGATGCATGGCGATGACTAAAAAATAAATGAAAGAAATATAAATCAAAAAGATGTCAAATGAGCGCGTAATGTGGGGATCCACTCAACGTTGCGCATGATTTAATGCGGGGCAACACTCTTGGCGCCAAACCTTTTTGTTCCTGTTTCTGCAAAACCATGAGGGGAAATACCCATGTTTTTATGAATAGGATCAATCTGTCCATTTTCTTACAAAGCCGCAAAGCCGCTACAGATAACCTGATGAGACAGCTGGCTAACCGACATCAGACGCAATGACGGAGAGAGTCCCCTTTCCCCTGTGCAGCAACGTCGAACCTCGGTCCATGTTGGGCATAGCCGAATTCGATCAGCTCATGGCCTCTCGCCGATCGCGGCCATGAGGTGATGCTACTACCCAACTGACGACGTTAGTGACGGACTAGTATTTAGCATGTCGACCGGCTGCTCTCACGTCCGGACCACAACGGGTACTCGACCGACTCCAATTCGCCTGCGTCGCGGGGCCGTGACCGACTCGTTTTCTTGCCGAGGTCGAGATGGGAAGGCAGCCGTCGCTTGCTCTGGCTGCGCTGACTAGTATTGCCTTTGTTTTGTCCTTGATCGTTTAGACTTTGGCTAGGAAGCAGCACCTCACGGCCGTTGGTCTTGGCTCTGCGTTGTGGGCATCTTGTTGGGTTCTGGTGGCTCGGTTGATGGTTTGATGGTGATGATTCCTGGTCCGAACCCGGAATGCGCAAGATGACTGCGTGGTGTACCAGATGCGCCGTGAAGAATAGGCGGAGATTCAAAAAAAGAAAAAAAAAAAGACAAAAAAAGGGCCCTCTTGCCTTCAGTGAATATTTTCGCACATGTGTGTCTCCATCTCCAAGGTGCTCTCGTATCCAGAGCCATCGTCGTAGAGCGTCGCGCGGGGGAGTCGTTCGCCGCTGGACTTCACGGCCAGTCGCATCATCGCCATGAAGGGCTCAGCTTTGCTTCTATCGTCCCTGGCTGGGGTCGGCTGGGCAGCGCCTAGTTTCCCGAAAACACCACAAGATGCCGTCTTTGAAATGTTCCAGGGGCTTCCTGGTGGCCCGGGATTCTGCGCCGCCCTCCTTGACATCTCCTGTTCGACCATCATCGAGGTCGAAATACTCACACCGCAGCCGGTCACGCTTCCTGGAAGGACAACAGTCGTCACGATAAGCCACAATACAAAGTATATCGAGACACGAACCGTCACTTCACATGTTACCAATACGCGGGAGATTACGAAGCTCATCACCGCGAATCCGAAACCTGTCACGGCAACCGACCTCCATCTGGCGACGGCGACCGTGACGGCGACAGTGACGGTGACGCAGAAGCATTTTGAGACGGCGAGCTCGTTGCTCCAACCAGTCACTTGCCACCTTACAGGTCATGTCACGAATACCGTTTTCAACACCCTTACACCCACCACGGATGCATCCCTTGTCGTCTTGACGATTACAAGATACGCTGCTGGATTTGTCACGACGACCGTTTCTGTCTACACCACAAATATCTTCACGAACACTCATACGAAGTACATGACGAATCGAGTGACGGATACGCACACTGCTTTCGTGACTCTCTCCTCAACCGACACGGACACCGTCATCGTCGCCGCGACTGTTACAGACACAAACGCTCTCGGCGCAACTACGACCACCCAGATCCTTAGTAGTAGTGGTGGTGGTACCGCCAGAGTCGACGAGAAGACTCGCGTGATGAAGTCCTTTATGCGCAATGCTACGGTCACGAGCTTGCATGATGCTGTCGTCACGGACGTTGCCGCCGCGGCCATGGCCACACTCACGACCGATGCTACTACTGTCATCCCGACTGCTTTTCTCACCCTCGCCGCCGCTGAAAAGGTTGAGGAGGGTGAGGGGAAAAAAAGGGTGAAAAGGGGGGGGAAGAAGCGTGGCGGTGAAGAATGGCGTGCTCAGGCAATTTGGACGCCGCTGCCTTTGCGAAATGTCGCCGCGAGCAAGCTGTCGAGTGCGTGCTCAAGACTGCACGTCACGCGTCGTGAAGAGATTATGTATACCACGGTGACGGCTGCGAGATGTACGGTATGTGCTTGTGGGCTCTCTTCTTGTCGTCCGGGATAAGTCAATCTGCGCACTGTTAAGCCCATGCAGTTGAAACAGAGATACAGAGGCCGGGCGAACTACTATGAACCCCCCTTCCCCCTTTCTTTTCTTTTTCTTTTGTTTTTACCCCTTCAACGCTGACGCGGACATCTTCTATGTAGGTTCTCAGGGAAGTCACTACATTTGTCGGGGGGATCCCAGAAACGTACTACGTGACCGAGTACATCACAAACGTCATCACCACCACCGTGCCCTTTACTGTCGCTGGCCCGGCCTCGGCCATCACGACCAGTAGAACCTCTCCCGCTCATGTCTCGCGGGAGGACATTTTGACGCAGATCGAGTTAGCTACCTACTCCGTCTCCGTCATCGTCACTCTCACCGTCCACCAGACAACCACCATTGGCAACCGGGTGACGCAATACATGACCACTCTGATCACCCACGTCCTGACAGTCGATATGATGCAGACCTCGGAACAGGCGCGAAATCAAGCCTCGAACCAGGTCATGACAGACACTGATTTTGACACCCGCGCCCACACAGATGATCTGACCGTGTCCTCGGCAGTGAAGGAAGCCCTAGATGCCACAACCACGACCACCACGACAGCGAGCGCCGAAGTAGCAAAGACGGCTGCCGTGACGCCCATCGAAACTCTCGGTGAAGGAAATATCGACACCGTCTTACAGACCTTGTTCGCGACTCGGATCGTCAAAGAGCCCGTGACCTTGTATACCACCGTGACGTACACCGCCGATGCGACCATCCCGCCGCGCGTGATTGAGACGGTCGACGTGGTTGTCGTCACGGAGACCGTCCCTGCGACAGTGACTGCCACGGACTTGGCCCCGGTTACGCAGGGTAATTCCCGTATTGGACCTGTTTTGACGGACACAAAGACGGGAACGCACACGTCGAACGCGGTACTGGGTCGTCCTACTTCCCGAATTGGGTTGGCAATGACTGATGCGGCCGTGGTCACTACTTCCATGGGCGTATTCACGACAGTATCTAGCACAGTCATAGGCGTCCCTTCCGCCGGAGATCTCTTGACGAGCACGGACGACATGGACACGGCTGTCACTCACCATGATGGTTTTACAATGACCGACACGGTCGTGTATACTGCTTCCACAGGTGATTCCATAAAGTTAATTAAAACGTTTACGCTTACAGAGATCAAGTCTGCAGACGATGTCTTGAACAGCACGACTGAAATGGACCCGGGAACCACTACCCGTATTAGTTTCACGATGACCCCCACGGTCACCACTCCCACGCAAGCCTTGACGACAATAACTGGCGCGTTTATAGATACCACTACCAAACAGGAGATCTTGACGACGTCCGTGTCCAACACAGTTTCTAGCACTCCTTCCACGCAGGACTCCTTCAGAATAACCGAAATAGTGCTCGATGGCACGTCTACGGGGGACGGCTCTCTGGGGATGCCTGGTACGGTCATGACTGCTACTACATCGTGGGAGTCTACGGTCTATACCAGCACCGTCCTGGGCACCACTATTATGGTGGATTCCATGTCCACAGCTGACACCTTTGTCGATGTCACCTCCACCCAGGGAGCAATAGATTCTGGTGCCATCCAGACTACTACCACGTCGCAGGACGCTGGTATAACTGGAACGTCCTTGAGTGCCACTTTCTCGCAGAAATCTACGGTGACCGACATCATCTCAGGGACCACTTCCACGCAGGACTCTATAGCAATTTTCGACACGCTATCAAAGACGACTGCCACGCAGGACCCTGGATCGGTCGCTACCACGTTTCTTGATACCTCTGTCACGCAGGAACCTATGACATCTGTCACGGTCCTGATTGATACTACCGCGCAGTATTCCACGGCAACAACCAACACAGCCTTTCACATCACTACTGTACAGGACTCAGTGACATCCGACGCTTCGCTAGCTGTCACTGCCACGCAGGACATGTCGACAGTAATTACGGACACGGTTTTACCGATTACTGTCACCCAGGACTCTACGTCAACTTCCGACGCCGACTCGGCCACCGCGATTAGCCAGCCTAATTGGACGAAAACAAGCACTCCAGCCCTCGAGGACACTACCTTGATGGACATGTCTAGCTCAGCAACTACTACGGTCCTAGACATGACTACGACGCAGGACGTTTCCGCAACAACACTATCCGCGCCCTCGGATGTGACTCGTTCGGACGGAATTTCGGCAGAAATAACCACTGGGCTGTCACGTACTCCTAGCGCGGAGCATATTTCCGTGACAGTAATCACCGCGGTCTCGGATACCACCACTGCACAGGATGATTTCACGGCAGTTACCACCACGGCTATCCAGTCTATTGTACCATCAACATCTTTGACATCCACAGACAATACGATGTGGTCTAGTATCACACTAGATCTCACTATAGGCATTGCGACTCTAGATATTAAGACTCTAGATGTTGCGACACCGGAGCTTTCTTTGCCTAGTGTCATGCCTCCGGATATCTTGACATTCAGTATTTCAACTATAGATATCACGCTTCCTGCTATAACGCCCCCGGAGATCTCAAGACCGAGTGTTTTAACTGCAGATATCACGCTTCCAGCTATAACGCCCCCAGAGATCTCTAAACCTAGTGTTTTAACTGCAGAAATTACGCTTCCAGCGATAACGCCCCCGGAGATCTCTAAACCTAGTGTTTTAACTGCAGAAATTACGCTTCCAGCGATAAGGCCCCCGGAGATCTCTAAACCTAGTGTTTTAACTGCAGAAATTACGCTTCCAGCGATAACGCCCCCGGAGATCTCTAAACCTAGTGTTTTAACTGCAGAAATTACGCTTCCAGC
>SRPZ01000253.1:0-41948 GCA_018360255.1 Claviceps maximensis
CTTTACTATAAACTATATAGAGTATAGCTATTACTATATATAACTTAAAGAAAGTAAGCTTTAGTTAATATACTATATACCTATTACCTTTACCTAGCTACCTTAGTTCTAATAATTTTAAAGCTTCTTTATAGCTACTTAAAGGTAATATAGTATTAATTACCTAAAAAATAGCTATAGTATTATAAAATAAAGATACTAATTCCTTTATAATAAAGATACTTACTACTTTTATATTAAATACTTATAATTTATTTAAAGAAGTATAGGCTATTAAGAAGTAAATTACTTAGCTATAAAAGCTTTAATAGTTTTAAGCTTAAAAAAAGAACTTTCTTTATATTTTAGGTAATAATAATTCTAAGGTATTTAAGGGGAAAGCTAGGTAAACCTTAAATACTTTATTTAATAGTAGTAAAAATAAGGTAAAGGTTAAGAATATTACCTTACTAATATACTTTATAAACCCTTAAAAGTATAAGATATAGATTAATAACCTAACCTATACCTTTAATAAGGTATAATATAAATACTACTAAAACTATTAAAAGATCCTATTTACTCTTAACTATATATACTAAGCTTATTAGGTAAAATAAAACTATTTTCTTAATAAATAATAGAAAAATTACTAATTAAAACTTAAAAATAATTAGGTAGCTTTTTAAAACTAAACCTTAACCTTACTTAGAGACTTAGCTAATTAAAAGGCCTAAATTACTATAATAATAAAAAATATTAAGTAATATAAAAACTAAAGCCTTATTAACTTTAGTATTTACCTTAACTTACTAAAGAAATATTTTAAAAAAGCTAGTAAAAAGAGCTAAGCTTTTTTATTCTTTACTAAGCTTTAGCCTAACTTATAGAACTATATTAACCTATATATATTTATTATAAAGAAAATATAAAAAAAAGTTATATAATTAGCTTAGTACTTTTAAAATATAATACTAAAAAGATATAAGTAAAAAGCATTTACTTTTTATAAAAGTAATACTAAAACCCCTTATATTAACTATAACTAATTACTAAGAAATACTTTATAAAATAATATAATATTAATAGTATAACCTTTTATCTCTATACTTAATAAAAACCCTATAAGCTAGCTAAGAAAATACTATAACTATAGTAAAATAAAATATATTTACTTTAACTATAATTAACTCTAAAAACCCTATCTTAATAATTAAGGAAATAATTCTTAGTAAAAGTAGTAGCCCTTACCTTTACTAATTATATATAAGTTTAAACTAAGTAATATTTCTATACCTTTATTATTATTTATAGCTAAACTAATACTAAAATATTAGTAAATCTTAATACTTATACTAAAGTAAATATTATAAGTATTAAATATACCTAGTAATAAGGCTTTAATAGAGTTAATATAAGTAGTATTAAACTTAAGGTAATTAGTAACCTAACTATTCTATAATATAGTATATATTATATACTTATTAGTATTACTAACTCTAAATAATAAAAGAGAAAACTATTATTAACTTATATTACTATTAATAAGGACTTAAGAATAGGGGGAAGCTTTATATTAATTAATATATATATATTAATAAAAGAATAAGTATACTTTAATCTTTTTTACTAATATTAGTAGTTTAAAGTATAAAAAACTAGCCTTTTACTAGCTAGTTCCTACTACTTTAAAAAGGAAAACTAATATACTATAGTTATTTTTATTATTTATAGTATATAGAAAGATAAGCTTATTACCCTAAAAGATAAAGAATAAGTAAAAGCCTATACTTTTATAAGTTACCTCTCTATAAAACTATAAGACTTTCTTAATATATTTAAATTTAAAAAAGTAAGTATATTACTAAAGTAAAAAAATACTAATTATACTATTAACTTAGTGCTAAGCACTACCCCTTTTTATAGCCTTATTTACCCTTTATTATAAAATAAGCTATAAATATTATATAAATACCTTAAGAAAAACCTAGTAAATAGCTATATAAAACCCTTTAAAAGTTTAGTAAGTATACTTATTATATTTATTTTAAAGAAAGATAGCACTTTATAACTATATATAGACTATAAAGGTATTAATAAAATAATACTAAAGAATTACTATACTTTACCCCTTATTTTAAAGATTCTTAATAGATATTAAGGTATTATATTCTTTATAAAAATTAATATTAAGAATACCTATTATTATATTTAAATTAAAGAGAGTAATAAATAAAAGATAGTATTTTACTTATAATATAGCTACTTTAAATATTTAATTATACTATTTAGTCTTACTAATATACCTACTATATTCTAGAGCTATATTTACTAAGCACTATATAGCTTTTTAAATATAATTTATATAGTATATCTAGATAATATCCTTATATTCTTAAAAACTAAAGAAAAGTATACTATATATATTAAGTAAGTTCTTAAGTATATATAAAGTATAAAGCTTTATACTAAGCTATTAAAATACTTCTTTTACTAAAAGTCTATTAAATTCCTTAGGTTTATTTTATTTATTAATAGTATTATAATAAATAAGAAGTAGGTAAAATCTATTAGAAATTAAAAAAAGCTAATATACTTTTAAAATATATAAGTATTTCTTAGGTTTTATAATTTCTATAAATAGTTTATATACTAATACTTTACCCTTACTATTCTTTTTAATATACTTATAAAGAATAGCTAGAAAGGTATTTAAAAAGGCTAGTTTTACTTTAATAATAATAAGAAATAAGTATTTTACTAACTTAAAGCTACCTTTTAAAAGGTACCTTTCTTATAATACTATAGTTTAGAGTCCTTTATATATATTAAAACTAATGCCTCTACCTTTATAATAGCTAGTATTATCTTATAACTTAATAATAATAGCTACTATTACTTAGTTATCTTTTAGTTTTAAAAGTTTATTAATATAGAATATAATTATAATATAGTAAATTAAGAACTATTTACTATTATTAAGTTATTTAAATACTAGTAATATTATATTAAGGGTATAACTATATTAGTTAAGATACTCTTAAACTACTATAATTTATAGATATTTATAAGCTAAGTAAGACTTAATAAAAAATAAGTAAAATAGTATATATTTCTTAGTTTATTTAATTTTATTATTAAGTATTAAGTAAGTAAGAGTAACCTTACTAATATACTATTAAAATAGCTAGATTATAAAGGTAAAGCACTAATAAATATTAAGTTATTACTAAACTTAAAAATAAAAATAGCACTTAATAAAGTAACTAAATTAGTATAAAAGTATACTAAAAAGCATAGTAAATAGCCTTTAAAAGTTAAAATAACTCTAGCTAGTAAGTTAAAACCTATTATAAAAGGCTTAATTTCTCTTAATACTAAATAAATAGCTAAAATATTAGTAAAAAAAGGAATAGAACTAAGTAAATTTATAGCTAAAATAGCTTATATTTAAACTATAAAAAGGTATATTATTTAGAAAACCTTTAAGGCACTAAACCCCTATAACTTTAATATATAAAACCCTCTCTTTAAATTACTTAAGGAAATATAAGAGTAGAACTTAACTCTTACTTATACTATAAAATTAATAAATAAGAGAGGAAAGGCTAAAATATAGTAATATAATATAAAAGGTCTCTTATTATATAAAGAATAAATAGTTATTCTTTTAAAGCCTATTTTATAATAAAAGCTTCTTTAGCTATATTATAATAACCTAATTACTAGTTATTTTAAAATATATAGAATACTTAAATTACTATAATATAATTTCTACTAGCTAAATATAAAGTAAGTAGTAGTAAATTATATTATAAGTTATAGTATATATTAATAAGTAATTACTAAGAGGTATAAGCTATATAGTTATTTAGAATTACTATTAATTCTATAGTAACTAATAATTAAATTATTAATAGACTTTATTATAGAATTACTTAAAGTCCTTAAAGAAGATTATATAGTTAATATAATCCTAATAATTATAGACTATTTTACTAAGTATTTCTTATTTCTTTTAGTTATAACTACTATTAATATAGCTAAGCTAGCTAAACTATTTTATAGAGAAGTTAAGCTAAGATATAGTATACTAAAGAGTATTATATTTAACTAAGGTTTAGTATTTATAAGTATATTTTAGAGTAATCTTTACTATCTTTCTAAGATAAAGAGAAGGCTATTAATAGTATTTTACCTATAAACTAATAGTTAAATAAAGAGGATAAACTAAGTCTTAGAGCATTACCTTTAATACTTTATTAGGGATAATTAACTAACTTAGTTAAAGCTACTACTAGTAGTATAGTTTATATATAATAATATAGTAAATAGAATAATAAGCTAGTTACTTAACTATATACTCTTTAGGTTTTACCTAGAGTTTTACCTTAAAGTTAGAGGTAAATCTCCTAAAAGAGATATACTAGAAGTTAATATAAGAGTAAAAAGACTTTAAAAGATATAAGATAAAATAATGCTTATATAATAGAAAGTAGTGGAATTATAAGCAAAATACTATAATAAATATTACTAGCTAATATTCTTTAATAAAGGAGATAGAGTTATACTCTTAGTAAAGAATATTTAAATAAAGAATATAAAGAAAAAGCTAAACCCCTAGTTTATAGGACTATTCTATATACTAAATACTATAGAAAAATAAGCTTATTAACTAGAACTTCTAAATAAGTATATATAGCTATATAATATCTTCTATATCTCCCTCTTAAAGCTATAAAAATAATAGGTAAAAAGTAGTAAATAAATAGTATTACTAAACCTAGAAAACTAGGATAGAGAGTATAAGCTAAATAATATCTAGAATAAAAAGAAAATATAAGAAGGCACTTACTACCTAGTAAAATAAAAGGGATAGCTAAGTAAATATAATTAATAGGTAGCTAAAAAAGATATATATATACTAAGGCTTATTATAGTATATAAAAAAAAGGTAGTAAAGAAGTATTATAAATTATAATAAGCTAGTAATATATAGGCATTATACTACTTAAAAATATTATATTCTATATTAAAAGGGAAAAAAAATATAATAAAATACTACCTTTATATAAAATAAAATATATATATATATTACTAAAAAATAAACTAAATAACTATTTATAGCTTAGGTAGGGCTATAGAGAAAGTGCTAATAGTAGACTTTACTATTCTAAACTATAAAGGTATATTAAGAGCCTAGATTTTACTATTAGTATTTTTCTATAATACCTTAGTAGTAGTAGTATAGACCTAGTATATAGTTACTACCTAAATAATATACCTAGGATCTCCTAATTACATACCTAGCTATTACTACCTAAACTACTTTACTATTAATATATTATAATTTAGCTATTAAAGTATTAGTAAATATAAAGTAAATATATAGTATATAGATATAGAGTCTAAATATATAATACTAAGGGGGATTAGTAGAAAGAGAGTAATATATAGCTATTGCCTTATAATAATATACTTATTATACACTATCTATATATTCTAAGCCTAAAAGTTAGCAAAATTAAAATAATATATAAGTAAAAATACCTATAATAAATAACTTAGCTAAGCTTATTAAAGTAAAAGCTATATAATAAGCCTAGTTAGCGTAGTTAAAACTATGTAGTAATATAAGTAATAAGCATGTAATTTTATAGTGTATATTATTATAAAAAACATAGACTAGCGTCTTAGCGCTAGCCTTACTAGCTACTATACTAGTAAAGGCTTAGACTAGCGTCTTTAGCTAGTTATATACCTTAAGGGCAGTAGTCTAGTTACTTATTATTATAAATAAAGGCTATAAACTATTAGTAAATAACTAGTAATATTATAAATATTATATATACTAGCTTATAAAAGTCTAAGCGTATAGTATATTATTTACACTACTTTATTATATAAACTTTACTGCTTATAAATAGGTTAGTAAGGAATTTATAAGCTAACTATACTAATTTAATATTAAATAGTAGATATTTCTTAAAGTTATTATATATAGTATATATATAGTGGAGGCAATAGTATAAATAGAGCTTAATATTTATAGATATAATAGCGTTTTAATAGAGAAAATAGGGGGATATATAGTAATAATAATAGTAATATTAGTAATAGTAATAGTAATAATAGTAATAATAAGAAGGAAGGAAAATATAATAGAAGGCTAGGGAAGAGGCGTAGTCTTTATAATTAGGCTAAGTATATAGTATTATTATTATTTTAACTCTTACTAATATAGCAGAACTAGCTAATAGCTATTAATTAACTAGTAAGTATATTATTACTAGGGATAGTAACTATAGAAGGGGGGGTAATTATAAGGAGCTTTATAATGTATATATATTATAGCCTTATATATATATAACTATTAGGTAATGACCTTATATATAACTTACTATAATAGCTATATATATAACTTACTTATACTTTGCTATAAACTATATAGAGCATAGCTATTACTACATATAACTTAGAGGAGGTAAGCTTTAGTTAATATACTATATACCTATTACCTTTGCCTAGCTACCCTAGTCCTAACATAAATACTACTAGTATAGGCTAGAAAAGAAGAGGTAGCTTACTTTCTATTTACTCTATATATCTTAAATATAACTAATACTTAATATATAGAAAGTATTTAAGTAGTGCTATAGGGCCTTTAAACTATAGCTTTCCCTTCTTATAGAACTAAACTCTATATATAAGGAGTATATAGCCTATAATAAGGTTACTTTTACTAATATAAGTAGTATTATAGTAGTAAAAAGGAAAGCTATTATAGTAATAGTAACTATAGGTATAAAGAAGCTACTAAAGTGCTTGCTTTAAGTACTATATATATATTAATAGCATTAGGGCATTGTCTTTATACTTAAATAATATGCTTATATTTTTATTTTTAGTATTAATAGTATTATATAAAAAGTATATATTTTTTTTCTATTTACCTTAAGAGTATATTTATACCTTAAGAGGAGGGCTCTTATATTTATTTTTAAGGTAATATATTTAATGCCCTCCCTTTAATATACCTTTATTCTATAACTTATTTATTATAATATTATAAAGTATATCTTTATTACTAATTATATATATATTAACTAAGTTAAGCATTTCTTAGAAGCATTTAAATTACTAATAATTAAGGGCCTTTATAAACCTATTAGCTAGTATCTTTACTATAGGAAGATAACTAATTTTAAAGCTTCTATGCTTATATTCCTACTTTAACTATATATTATATATATTAATATAGTATAGATAAGTAGTAAGATATTTGCTTTTATTAAGCACTAATTTAATAGTTTACTAGTTATTATAGTAAATTACCTAGTCTTTATATGCCTTAAATTAGATATTTTTAAAGAGGCGCTATAAACCTATTATTTTCTTTACTATTTACTATAATAAGAGCATTTCTACTTCTATTATAGACATTATTACTATAGATTAGCATATTGCCTTCTAAATAACTAAACCACTAAAAAGCATAATAAGGTATCCCTATAAAGAGCGCTAAGTAATAATATTATTAGTAAAAGAGGCATTACTTATAATTTATATTATATATATTTCCCCTATACCCCTAAAGCTTAGGGTAAGGTATTTTATAAGAACTAAGTATTTAATTACTTAGTCTATAGCCTATATATAATCTAGCCCTAGGTTTATAAGGAATTATAATAATTTAGATATAGTAAAGGCTATATCTAGGTATATTATAATTATAGTATAAAGGATTAAGCTAATTTTCTCTTAATAGCGCTTTATTTCTTACTTATTAGTGCTTTTATTATGCTTTTAAAACTTTATTATAGGGATTAGTATTATAGGGAAGGTTCTATTCCCTTATTTTTTAAATTTATTACTAATCTTATTAATATATACCTTATAGCTAAGGAAAATTTATCTTATTTTCCTTTTCTAAATTACTTAAATACCTAAAAAAAAGCGCACCTTACCTTTATTATTAAGCTTATATACTCTCTTTAACCTATCTTTTACCTTTTTTAATATCTTAGAATAGTTCTTATAAAAAGCTATTATAATATTATTAATAAAGAAAATTAGGAATATACTTTAAGCTTTATTATAGAATAAATAAGGCTTTTCTAGACTAGCTTTAAGCCTAAGCTCCTTTAAATAAGTGCTTAGCTCTTTAAACTATAATTATAGTAAGTCTTAAAGTCTATATAATACTTTAAGTAATTTAATGCATTTCTCTAACACTTTAAACCTATTTAGTAGCTTATATATTATAGGTATTAAATTTGCTTTTTATAATATATATAAAAATACATTTTTTATATTATATTATCTAGTTTTAAAGTTAAATCTAGCTATAAGAGCTATTATTATCCTAAAAGCATATACTATAAGCATTATAGTATAGGTTTATTTAATTATTACCTTTTCTTATAAGTCTTCTCTTATATAAATTTATACTTTATATTTTTTAAAAGCTTCTTTTTTATTAAATTTATAGTTAAAAACTTACTTTAGAGATAATAGCTATAATTATGCTAATAAGTACTTTATTTAGCGCTAGGTGCTGCGTTTCTTAAGCTTAGATATTTTATCTTTTATTACTTATATCTATAGCTCCCTTATTAGGTAATTAATAGCCTTATAATAGTTATATAGAGGCTTAGCTAAATTAGCCTATATAATTAAGTAAAGATATATCTTCTCCTCTAGATATAACTTATTATACCTATTATAATATATATTAATTACTATAAATATAGTTTTTATGCTTTAGTATTTATAGTTATTAATTTCTAGCTAATTAGGCCTTCTTAATAATAAGGAATCCTATAAGTAATTAATAAGGTAGTAGTTTAGTCTTCTCTTATATAAAATATCCTAGTTCTATATATACCCTTTCTCTTTATTTTTTTAAATTTAAGAACTTTAGTATAGTGCTTATATAACCTAACTACTCTCTTCTTCTCTTAGTAATATAGTTACTTCTATTTTATTATCTTAAGGGGTAGCTAATTCTTTAGTTAACTTAAAAGCTTTTAATTTATATAGATTCTAATTTATCTTTTAAGGTAAAGTAGTCTCTTTTTCTAACCTTTATTTAATTATTTTATCTCTTATAATAGGTATATTTTTATTGCCTTTTATAATTATTTTACTATTTTTAGTAAGAGTATTATTATTACCTTTACTCTATATAAATTATTCTAGAATATTAGGGGTTAATAAGTATATTATACTCTTTAAATTAGTGCTTAAGTAAGTATTTCCTTAGTAACTAATTTAATCTATAGTTACTAGTTTAGGGGTAGCCTAAGAAGTCTAGAGGCTAATATTTTATACTAGGGATTAAAGAGTAATTTATTTTTCTAACTCTTTTAACTATATAGTTACTAAAGTATTTACCCCTAACTTTAAACTCTTATAGTATAGATTTTCCTCCTATAGAATACTTCTCTCTAATAATATTATAAGGTTAATCTCTTTATTAAGTTTAGTATCTAATTAGAGTGCTTAAAAATATACTTTAGTCTTTTCTAATAATTATACCTTAGTGCTTTCTTTCTTTATATTATAGAATACTTTCTTATTAAAGGTTATATTTCTTATTATTATTACTTTCCTTAGTAATAGTAGCTAAATTTAGTATATATTAGTAGCGCTATAGCTAACTAAATACCTAATATAGCCCCTAGGGCTTATCTTAAAATACTTTCTATTATAGTTAGCTTTATAATCCCTTATTATAAAATAGGTATAGTAGCTATATATATATAATCCACTCTAATCTAGCCTTAGGTTTACTAAAGGCACTTAAATTAGTAAGTATATATTATTATAAAACTAGCTCTTAAGCACTTTAAGTAGTATTTTCTACCCTAATCTCTAAATAAAACTAATATTATAAAGGTAAGTAATAGTAAATATACTTTCTAGCTATAGATTTAGTAAAAGCCCTATACTTATAAGCATTATAATAAAGTAAGTTATAATTATTTAATTTACTCTCTTAGCTTAACTATTTAGCTTATAGGTATATAGAGAAGGGCTTTTTAATTCTATACCTTTAGTGTATATCTATACTTAAAATATTATTAAATCCTTCTTAAAAATAACTATATATTTATTATTTTATTTAAATTTTATAATTAGAAGGCTAAATTACTATAATACTTATTATTTAAAGTAAACTAATATATTAAAAATAGTCTTAAGGCTCTTATTAAAAAGAGTATAGATCTATATTATTTTACTATACTTATCTTTAAAGATAAGTAGCTACTTTATATTATTAAAGCTTTTAGAATAATCCTAAAGATTCTAGTATACTTATTAAAAGGGTCTTAAAGACTACCTTTTTAGGGGTCTTTAAGATATAACCTACTTAGTATATATAAGTATATATACTTTATAATTCTTATATTTTATACCTCTTAAATATACCCTTCTTATATATAAAATAAGCTTTTTTAGGGTATTTTTACTAAAATAGCTAGAATATAGGTACTAGACTTATTCTTTATTAGTCTATAGTAGGCTTAGATTTTTACTAGAATTCTAATGCTATTATAAGCTTTTATTATATATATTCTTTAATTTAAGAGTAACCTATACTATAGGGGCTATATATAGAGTTACTATTAGTAATATTTTTAAGTAAGAGTAAAAAGGCTTATATTTAAGAAAGATAATATTAAACTTTTTAATTAGGTTAATAAGCACTATACCTTAGTTTATAGTGCTATAATATAAAGTACTATTAGAACTATAATACTATATACCCTTTTTAAAAAGGTAGCTTTTTAATACTATATTTATATAAAAACCTTTAACTATAGCAATATTTTTAAGAGTTAGGTTCTCTATATAAGCACTATTTATACTATTTAAAACCTTTTAAAGCACTTATATGCCTTTTTTAATAATTTAAAAAGAGATTATACTAGCTTTAAGAAAGTTATTATTAGTAGCTTTAAAGGTACTAGGCTTAAGGAGGCTAATATTATTAACTATATATATTACACTATAGTTATTAAAAAGAGTGCTTATAAAGAGCTTATATTTAGTATAATTAAGAGTTATAAAGACTCCCTTTAGTAGCTTATTTACTCTAACTAATTTAGAGTTAATAATTATAGCTAATATCCCCCCTAGAAAGGTCCTTAGCTATAGTATAATTTTTATATAGTTATATTATCCCTCTCTCTTAATTAAAGTATATAATTATACTTACTATATACTCTTATAAATTCCTCTAATCTTTTAGTACTTATCTTATATAAGCTTCTTTATTAAGGCCTTATTATTACTAGTAACTAAGGTATAAAGAAAGTAGTAAGCTCTTAGCTTTTATATATAATACTTCTTTCTATATAGATAGCTATTATACTTTAAAATACTAGAATTATTACTTTTTTTATTATTATTAAAGCTTATACTTAGTATAGTATATACTCCCTTTCTAGTAGTATTCTTAAAAGCCTATATTACCTTATAGTATCTTATAAATTTATTAGCTAAGGCTTAAAGGGTTATTTCCCTTAGAAGTTAGTTAAAGTATTTAACTAATTTAATAAGCTTTATTTATACCTAGAAAGGCTTAAAGCGCATTCTAATAGCTTAAATAAAGTCTTAGATTATATTTAGCCCTTAAATCTTATTTATTTAATAATAAAGAGCCTTTTAATAAAGCTTATTTTAGGATATAATCTATTTTTTAGGCTAAGTATTAGCGCGTTTTATCTCTAAAAGTAATATATTATAGCTTATTAATACCTCTACTTTTATAATTATCTCTCTAAGTAAAAAATATCCCTTAAGATACTTTATAAGGCTCTAAATTATAACTTCTTTCTTCCTAGTTTTACTCTTAATAGTATTAATTATAGTAAAATATATATTTAGTTTAACTAAGTTTACTATCTATATATAAAAGGCTTTTTTATAGCTTTTAAGAGCTTTATACTTATAATAAGCCTACTTAAAAAGTGCTTTATTATATATAATTATATCTTATATTATAGCTTTAGTACCCTTAGCTAAGGTCTGCCTTATAAGCTTAATATATTTTATTAATAATGCTATTATAGGCTTAGTTAATTAATTAGAATCTTACTTATTTAAAGTAGGGTTAACTCTCTTTTAAATCTCCTAGCTCTTTATAGCTTATTTAAGAGTATTATATTAATTAGCTTATTACTTTATAAAAGTAAGCCTAACTATTAGGGTTAATAACTAAGTAATTAATAAGAAATCTATTAAGAAATTAGATATAAAAGAGTAATTTAAATATATATATTTAATAATATAGGTATATATAGTATAAGTTATAGGGAGTTTTATTAACTTTCTTCTAGGCTTATAACTTTTATATAGAGGTATATATAATTATATATTCTAAGTCCTATTCTAATTTACTAATAAAATATATATAAAGGAAAATAGTTATATAAAGTAAGTAGTAGGCCTGCCCTATCTATACATAGATATATATAATTCTGTACAGGGGTGAGCAATGTGGTGACCTGAGGTATGCTCACCGTGCAACATGTTTTCATGCAGGAGTGTGGCGTCGGTGCCATTCGTCGCTAGAGCCCACCGCCGTGTCTACCTGATAAACAAGAATTACCACTGCCTTGAGAGGACGGACGGACGGACATGGAGGTGGACACAGACGGAATTGCTTCCGTGAGCGGCAAGGAAAGTGGTGTGAGGCGTAAGAATGGTGGTTTGTACTAACCAACTCCTCCAAGGCCAAGGCCTGTCAGATGTATCCTGTAAACCATGTCTTCTCATTCTCTATGCAGTCGGATATGAGCAATAGTCATGGAAGTTTCTGAATTTAGAGCTCTATATAGATAGGAAATAATGCATATCCTCTCTGGGGCCCTGATCTAATAATAATTAGAATGATAGAAAGTCCTGCCAGAGAAGTAGTAAATATCCCTGAAGGCTCAGACCATTATTCCCATGTCTAGTCTCATCAAACACTCCAATGACTGGAATCATATCAGACTCAAATGCCATGTTAGCAGCGCCATGACACTCCTAGTAATATGTAAGAATATAGTAGTTTCTCGATAGCCGGTCTGCTACAACAGTACAACCTCTCCGACAGACCGTGTGTAGAAACCCGACCTCGTCATCGTCTGTTCTTGTCGTTTTTGTCCAGGATACTATGAAATGCCTAGATGTTGTAGTTGGATTTCCTTAGATCAGCCTCTCAAACCCACTAGACACGACAGTCATTCATCAATGCTGCTTCCAACGACGCCAATGGCCTTTTCTCTTGCTGTTTACATCACACTTTCCCAATTGAGCCTCCCCACATTTCAAGCAGTGCAGAGGTCTGCGTGGTGACCGACGGTTTCTCTCTACATTGCATTTCTTTTAACGCGGCAAGACATTCTATCTCATGAGAAACAGGGGGAGGGGGGACAGACGAAAAAGAACTATGCCGGAAATCTCAGTATCTTTTCAGCCTCCCCTCTCCGATGAACACAAGTGAGACTATGGCTGTGACGCCAGAAATGATGGCCAGCGCAATAGTCATGGCACTGAAGCCAAAACGCTCCCGGATCATCCCACTCAGGAGCGGCCCGACGGTGAGGCCGGCAAAGGCAAAAATAGAGGTGAAACCATAGAGCTGAGCATACGGCCCATGCTCCTCAAACAAGTCTGGATTGGCGGTTACATATTTCTCCGTGATGTGCGTTACCTCAACCAGGCCTGGGGAAGCAATGACGGACATGCCAGCGCCACAAAATGCCATGACAAGACAGAAGAAAACAATATTCTGGGTTACCGTAAGAATGTTCTGAGATGAAAGACCTAGCAGGAGGAGACAAGGGACCAGGAATGCGTAACCTACTGTTGCCACCACCTTTGTGCCGTATCTGTCGACGGCCATTCCGGCCACGGGTCCCATGGCCAGGTTGGGAATTACGCTGACGATGGAACCGAGTCCGACTTCGAAAGAGGAGAAGTGGAAGAGAAATATCGTCTCTACGGGAATAGTGGCGTCTAACGCCCCGATTAGTAATGACTGGATCGCGACGAGAATCATTGCGGCGAGGAACCGACGATGGCGGAAGCAGTATAAGATGGGGATGGCGCGCTCCATGGAGGTGAGATTTGCCTGTATTTTATATCTCTCCATCTCCCTTCTTGGTAGCAACGCTTCGCTCTCTTGCGATCTTGATCGACGCGGACGATTCTCGGCGGCTGCACCGTTGTCTTCACTGGAGTGGCGATGCGCACGCGGGACATCGCTACCCGCCATGACTCCGGAGTCAATGACGAGAAGGCGCATGACGAGGTCGACTGCCAGGATTGCTGTCGAAGCTGCAGTGACGCCGAAGATGCCCGCTCTGTCGTAGAGCAAGCCCCCTACGACTGGTGCGGTGAGTTCGCTGAGGGAGACGACGGAGGTAATCTAGAATTCGTATGAATATACATGTTACACCGTCTTGCTCACTATGAATGATAAAAGAAAAGAGACTGATCCCCTCTCTCTCACCCGCGGGGGCGAAAAAAGAAAAAGAAAAAGAAAAGGAAAAAAACGCACAGTCCCAATGGCCTTTCCGGTTCTTTTCTGACCAACCGCATCCTGCACCATGGCAAGCCCAGCCGTCCACACAACCGACGCAGAGATACCCTGAAGTGATCTTGCTACCATCAGCATGGCGAGACTGTCTCCTAGCGCAAGCATAACCGTTGCAATCAACAGCAAGAACAAACCGGCAAGAAATGGCAGTCGATAAGAGCCGATCTTGTCGGCAATCCACCCCACGGGAAAAGAGAAGACGACCGATGCGCCCGCATAGACGGCGAGCAACGCCGAGACATGCGATTGGATCTCATCATTCGGGATGTTAAAACGATCGCGAAGCATAAACGGAAGCACAGGGACGATGATGCCATAGAGGAAAAGATCGGAAAAGAGACCAAGCGCTACTGTGCTGATGACGAAGGACGGCTTGGAGCGCCAGTGGAAGCCGAGTGCACGAGAATGAGGATCCATCTGCAATAGAGACAAAGAGATGGCGAGTAGAGCGACGATCAGAATTCCGAGAGGGTGTATACTGTGCTTCGTCTCGTCGAGCAACTTGTCACTTGTCGTGATGGCCGCGAACCAACTTGGCGTAAGGAGTCCGTCATGCCAAACGAAGAGGCGAAAAGGAAACAAAGGAGGGTCCGAAAAAAGAGCGGCTGCAACCGTGTCTCCCAGCACGCGGATTCTTTTCACGTCACATGTTATACACAGACTTTTTGCCAATCAAATCTCTTCCTGCATCGGCAAGATGGCCCAGGAAAGGGAGGGGTTGACTGGCATGCAGCTTGTACGGACGGCATCCAACCCGTCAATCCAACAGTCAACTGAGTGCATGTATGTGTCGCCGTAAATGTCACGATGCAGTGATCTTTGAGGAGGCAGACTGGCAGACGCACGGCGCGATTGGTGAAGAACCGGTGATTGGTGTGACGGCGAAAAAGGAGGTTGACCAGGTGGCTGGGACTGGGAGGTAGGAACTAGTAGACCGGCTGACATGTTGTCAGACCATGCACCGAATCCCATATGTATAATCGACACGGACACTGCATATGTAATGCTTTCCCAATATGTAGGCAGGCAACCGAGACATATCAGAGGGCGGGGAAGGGGAGTGTGGTACGTACTGGCTGAGCAGTCATATCCCGTGCAGCTCCTGTATAATTTTACACGTTACTCAAGTCACCAAGGCCACCTGCCTCGAATTTACGTTTCTGTATATTTACACATGATTTCTGTGATTTCTTACGTAATAGTGACTGATGTATGGCGTTGTTAATGGGAGAAAAACGCCTCATGTACTCTTCTTTCTTCATGTACGGTGTTGGATGCTGTTGCGTCAATTTTGATGATGGACCGGGTTGTCAGTTGTCAAGGTGAACTAGATCTGGTGCTGAAGGGAAATTGTGCCGACATATACTCAAGCTCGAGAGGAGGAAAAAAACAACAAAAAAAGAAAAAGAAAAAGGCGAATAGACTGAATGAAAGGGAAAAGTCATCGAGTGAAATAAATTAGTCAGAGAAGAAACGGCCCTACCCACGGCCCTACCCACGACCAGCTCATAAAGTAGCGAGCTTTTCGAATCGAGCAATGTAACCCTCTACGTTTCCATCGGAAGCTGGAGACGGGTAGACAGCGCCTTTTTGTTTATGCACGAGCTTCCACCCTCCCGGGACGCCAAATCTCTCCACCATCTTGACATGGTTCTCCATGTGGAAGTGGGGACCGGCGTCCTTCTTCATGAAGGCGATGACGTCGTCGGTCAGGTTTTCCACCTCGATGGATATCGATTTGCGGGCGATGATGAACATTCTCGTCAGGGCAGTGTTGACTTCGGCGGCGTCAAGAAAAAGAAGGGCACTGAAGCAGACGACGTGGTCGAATTGAACATTCTTCTATTTTGGAGGGTTTTTTTTTTTTTTTTTTTTTTTTTGGAAAAAAAAGTTGAAAATATTTAAGGGTTAGCCGGTGTGGAAACATGGTTAGTGAAGTGAAACAAAACAAAAAAATCAAGAGAATAAGCTCATACCATGACGTATTCTTGGATTGAACAATTCCAAAGAGGCTTCTTGTAGTATTTCTTAATGTCGGGAGCGCACAGCATGCCGGCTGAGATTTCCACTCCCACAATCTCCGTCGTCTTTACGCCGTGGGCGTCCAGCAGGCGGCCAAGGCCACCGGGACCGCATCCAAGGTCCAGAACCGAGCCCGAATAATCAAAATTGGCAACTGTATAGTCCTGCATCTTGCACAAGCCTGATGAGCGCCAGGACTCGTCGTACGTGTCCGACCAGCTGTCGTAATAGCCGGCCGTCTGCGTGATGCGGAGTTTGTTCGCGTCAGGCTCTCGGCGCTTGACCGTCAGCAACATGTCCAGAAAAGCTTCTTGCTTGCCAGGGAAAATCGTTTCCAGCATGAAGTCGCCGTCGAACTGACCCTCTCTGCCGTCGAAGATGAAGGGGTTCCATTCCACATCCATCACGTAGATGTCCCCCGTGTGTCTTTCCACCCTCATCTTCACGTGCGCAAAGGCACCATCATAAGACGAATTCACGGCCTTGAAAGCAAAAATAGCGGTTTCTCGCAATTTTTGCCCGACTTCACCATCCATAATCACCGGGGCAATATCTCGAGCCGTAGCACCCGCTGTTTTGTCATCTCGGGTGAGGAACTCGGCGTCGGAAGGGGTGGTTTCTGGGTAGATGAATCTGAGCGGTGTCAGAGTAACTAGATGGCCGCACATGTCCATGACGATGGCCGCACAATCGTCACCATATATATAGTCCTGGATCAGAATTCCTGATGCCGGGTTCTGCTTTTGAAGGAAACTGACTTGGCGTTTGACTGCCTCATCGTCGTGGCAGACGGAATCAGAAACCAAGCCACGGGAGTCAGACTTGTCCAAGAACTGTACCATCTTTGGGTATTTTTCTTTTCTGTTTCGGGGAACTCTGAAAGCCTCTTCGTTGACATGGTCTCTCAGATCAAGTCTGCTTGTCCTCAAGAGACCGGTGGGATTGGTCAGTATCGTCACGTTTTTGGACTCAAGATACTCGGCTGCTTTGATTCCATCGGCGTGAATGCCCTGAGCGACTTGTCAGCGATGGAATGGGGAAGGATTGCTGGATATACCGTGCTCTACCAACCATGTAATTCATAAATGCATCGAAATCCTCGCCACATAAGGCATCAATCTCGGATCGCACATTCTGCTTGTTGACTTTTCGATGGATGAATTCATGACGGTGCCGAGGAATATACTGACTTGGATTCGGCAAGTCGCGACGCTGAAACATACGTTAGAAGACTGTAAAAATGGCATAGAAAAAGCTTTAGGATATATTTACGCTCCCAAAACCTGTTTTCGGGTCGTCGGCCAGCGAAACGACGCAGATCTTCATACTGTGGATCCTTTTTTTTTCCTTCTTGTTTCTTCTTTTATTTCTCTCCCTTTTATTTTCCTTTTCTCTGTCTTAATGACGTGTATGTGGTAGGTAGCTTTGACTTTTTTTTTTAAAAAAAAAAAAAACAATTCTATCCTGCTGATGATAAGTGAAACTTCTTCACTCGCTCAATGTTTGTGTTACCACTTAGTTGGGTGGTCCATGAAAAAGTATAAACATATATGGCTCAAACCTTGAGGCACAGTCTGGCTTTTGGATCGACGCAAACAAGTGCGTGCTATGCATCAACGATGTACTGCACGAGACCTAACCCTGCACATAAGGCCGGAATGCATTCAAGTCGTCAAATTCTTTCGTCTGCACGAAGACGCACAGCGTGTGCAGATGACCGTTGCACAATGCAACCATACGTAAATGTCATGTCATTGACTCATAAAGCCGTCCCGGCCGGACTCGACAAGGCGTACAGCATTCCGGCATGGCATTCTTGGTCTATCGGATCTAGTATGTGCCGAAACAAGTGCATCATATACAATACACACCCTGATTGATCAGCCACCTATACCTACGAAAACGCGGGGAAATTTACATCATCGAGGTGATAGCTAGTCAAGTCCCCCTGCTACGTCCTATAGCCGTGATCACATATAATCGGGTGCGTAGGCAGAAAGGACGTGGCATACGTTGCTTCCGCGGTGGGGTTTGTACAGGTGGCTAATTATCCAGGGTGTGTGTTGTATTTCGTTAGTCATGTCATGCATGGGAATATGTCAACGGGCCGGAATCGACTGATGCGGCGCCGGGGTTCTTTTCTCCCTCCTACTCGGAATTTTACATGCGTTGCGTCGATCACAACGTCAACCGGTGGGAAGAAAGACGTCCTAAAAAGAACCCTGTGACCCACGTAGATGATCGATCAATACTGTTTCTGCTGCTGCAGTACAATCAACCAATGATAAAAAGAGTCCTGTTCCTTCTCGTCGGCATCCGTAATATGTGCATGTCTTGAGAAAGCGAACACGAATACTACTGTGGCTTCGACTTGGCGCGCGCTTCTCCATCGGATTGCTAGTCTGAGAACGTGTGGCTGGCTAGAAGTGAGCATGACATCGGACACGTCGCGAGACACCAGCTCAGCTTTCCCTAAAATATTTGACGTAAGTACAAATGGAGACATGTGTCAGCCATTGGTCTTTGCCTCGGCAAGCGCTTTATGATACGCTGTTCATGTCATGTCTCACATACGATTATACGAATGTGCAAACACGTGTATGCGTGTACAATGCAGTAGATGATTCTCTTCACCTCCTTTGCATCCCAAATTTAGAGCACTTTCTTGTACGGCCTTTCTTTTTCGCCTGACCTTTTTTTTCTTTTTTTTTCTTTTTGGCACGGTTGAAGAAGACGAAAACTTGTATCACGTAAATTTGTGCCGTGTTACCTTTTGACAGATGTCCATATAACTTAGGGCTGATTACAAGTCAGTAGTTTCCAGCAATAAGACTCTTTTTATATTTCTGGAGCATATGTCAGTGAAGATAAAGCTACGGGCTCCGGCAGAACATGTTCACGGCATTTCATCATTTTGGTTTCTGTCTAAGAAACAGGCTTCTTTGTTATAATCCCCTTACCAGTCATAATGATGTCATCCCTAACGCTAACGGAGCGGCCCGCGAGGCAAAAGGCGATCAAAATGATATAATATGGTCAATTTGAGAGCTTTGAGGATGAACGAGCCTCGATGGCCGGACATGACAGGACATGACGTGGAATCGCGTTGAAGCCTGAAGAAAAAAAAGAAGAAAAAAAAAAGAACTAAAAAACCAAAAGAGGGATAGCAAAGAGTATCCGTGGAAAAAAGTCCCTGCAAGTCTTACATCCAGCGGAAAAATCACACATTGAATGTTGTTGAGCAGGTCGTGAAAGCACATACAGCGTCCAGATCGACACCCTACACAGAGTAATACAGTCCGGTGTATTATTAATATTGCGACCCGGGCAGCCAGGCTAGTGAATTCTGTGCCCATTGTCTTGTTCATGATTTTTCACCGTCGCATGTCATGTGTAACATAAACATTTTTCCCCACACTTATTTTACTCAGATACAACATCCCCTTCTTGGCACCTAAGCGCAAGTACAATCGTGGGGGGCTGATAGTTGCTATTACTAAACTTCATGGCAAGTGAAGCCCAGTGGACGCAGTTAGTTCTACTATATCATCAATGAAGTAGTATCAGAGAATTCGGATACATATCTTGGCAGTTTCCGTGAAGACCACGGATTGGTTGAATCAAACCTAAAGTCGTTGTGTAGAAGAATTCAGTGGAATGATTCCAATGCGGGCATATGCGAAGTGTAGCGGTGTGTCTTAGACACTCACCTTGAATCTTTTTCTCCTCAATGAATCCAGGCGGCCGGCACTATTAGGTCATTATAGCCTCGTATCTCAGGCATTTTCCCCAAAACGTACTTTTTGTTATTTAAGTTGCCTAATAATGGCACATTCTATGGGATTGTCATAGAATGATGCTCTTCTTACTGTCAAAGTAAATGGTCTTTGGGTAAAGAGAGAATAATATACCAAATCAGACACTGACTGACCATCTTACACTACCCCCCCCCCCCCCCCCCCCCCCCCTCGTATTCAGCCAGCACGCGACAATTCCGAGTAAAATAATGATTTCACATGAGAATCATGGCATTTCAGTGGCCGAGCATGTGCTTCAGGTGCAGGCTCCGGTATCAGCTGATCAGGAGCAGTTGGTGCAAGAAAGTCTTGGGCACATCAAACCGAATAGCATCCAAGACGAAGACCAAAACACCACTGTGAGCGGCAATGGATATTTTCATCCAAGTACGTCTGTCCATCAATCGTATGCCCAACAACGACGGCGCATCTTGCTTCAGAACCCTCATCTCGCACGGAGCCGCATGTCCATTGGGGTCAGGATCCAAGGACGGTTTCATCAAGAAGCGCTCCAGACTGCTCTGGATGTTGTTACGGCGCGTCATGCAATATTGAGAACAACGTTTTTGGTCCACGACCAAGTTTTGAAGGAGTTTGTTCATCCTTCCACCATCACGGATCTTCACGTCAAAGACCTTCTTAACAGTGAGGAAGCTATCCTTGAGCGAATGGAGAAAGACGTGGACAGGGAGTTTGACCTGGCAAAAGAAACGGCATGGAGAGTCTTTCTGTATCGACTAGGTGAGGGGAATCACATCCTCGTCATTAGTATGCACTGCATCATTGCGGATTCTCGATCGCCTGGAATCCTTCTCCGGGAGCTAGCTACTTTGTATTCCGCCTCGATTCAGGAACAAACTCCACTGCAAACAGACACAATCTCACCTCACCATCATCAGTCACCTCTACTGAGCTATGAGAATGAGTTGGCGAATGACGATGTCATCGATCAACAACAAGGACAGCTTCAGCTTGGCCTGTTAGTCCAGCAATTTCAAACCAGCAGGCCTGTCGAGTTCCCCTGTGACAAACCTCGACCTGACGTGTTATCTAGAAGAGTGGAAATGCAACGATTGGTGATTGATCCCGGCGTTTATACACAATTGGAAAAATTCTGCCGCCAAAACAGCCATGAAATGTTTGTCACACTTCTTGCAGCGTTCAGGACTGCCCATTACCGCCTGACCGGGTCTGAAGATGCCACTCTGGGGTTCGTTGATGAGAGTCACGGAGCGACCGAAAGCAGGAATCCTGGCCTAGGACAAGTTGCCAATACTCAGCTTCTCCAAATCATAGTGGAAGGGCAATCCTTCCAGGAACTGGTTTCTCACGTCCAAGCAGCCATGCACGCTTCAAGCCATAGCCACCACGATGTCATCCCCTTTGAACTGATCGTGTCCGAGTTGCAAGAGACCCGAAATCCATCGCAATCATCTCGGCATTTCGACGTCCAGGTGGCTCTGTTCTGGCATTCCGAAATGCACATGCACATTCGAGAGAATTTGTTCAGAGGTGCTCAAGCGCAGATGATAGACTCTCCCGTCCGCTCTGGATTTGACATCGAGGTACATGTGCAGCCGAGAAATGGAGTCCTTGGCATCGACGTTATTTTCTCCACAGATCTGTACTCATCTGCAACGATGAGTACTATGTTGTCTACCTTTGAGACAATTTTGCAGCAGGGGTTGAGTCAGCCAGACACGGCAGTCGCTTCCCTGCCATTGTTGACGGACGCGGCACTACAGAGACTTGCAGATCTGGACCTGCTTCAAGCGCAAGAGGAGTACGATTATCCGAGGGATTGCAGTGTCATTGAAATCTTTCAGCAACAGGTTGCCAAGAGCCCGGATGCTGTGGCAGTCAAAGATTCATCTGGCCAGTTCATGCTCACATACCGTCAGCTGGACGACGAATCCGACATTGTCGCCCGGTGGCTTTCGAGAAGACGGCTTGCGCCTGAGACAATCATTGCCGTGCTGGCCGTTCGGTCCTGTGAGACAATTGTCGCCTTTTTGGGTATTCTCAAGGCTCACATGGCGTATCTTCCACTATATGTCGACCAGCCAGATGACCGTCTGGAGAAGATCTTGTCATCTTTCCATCACGACGATCGCAAGCTCGTGCTCTGCGGCCAGGGCATTCGCAGACCGCAGTTTCGGGAAAATGTCGCCGACTTCTTTTCAATTGCGGATGTCATGCAAGAGCAAGCCGGTAACGCCGAGCGCGGGGACGTCGAGGTGACTTGTCGGCCACCTCTGGCGACCAGCCTCGCATATGTCATATTCACATCAGGCTCGACCGGAACGCCAAAGGGAGTTATGATTGAACATCGAGGCATAGTGCGATTGGCGAAATGCGGCATCATGATGCAGCATGCGGCCTCTGCCCCCACCATGGCGCATCTAACAAACATTGCGTTTGACGCATCTACGCTCGAGATATACACGACCTTGCTCAATGGCGGAACCGTCGTCTGTATTGAAGCAATGGCACTGCTTCACCCTCGCACACTCGAGAACATTGTTAAACACCAAAATGTCCAAAGGCTGCTCATGGTGACGGCTTTGTTCAAAGAATACTTGGACCACTACCCCAGACTCTTGAGTTTATTCCAGAACGTCTATGTCGGAGGCGAGAAGGTTCATCCACAAGACTTTCTTGCGGCCCGGGACTTGTTCAAAATGAGCGGCGGCAGACTGTTTCATGCGTACGGGCCGACGGAAAACACGGTCCTCAGCACACTATTCGAAGCATCGGAATCGGAGACGTGTATAAATGGAGTGCCCTTTGGTTCGACAATTAACAATTCAGGCGCACATGTCATGGATTCGGAGCTACGACTTGTTCCCCTGGGCGTGATAGGTGAGCTTGTTTTGACGGGAGACGGTCTCGCACGTGGCTATACCGATTCAAGCCGGGACGTTGGACGCTTTGTCTCAATTGAACTTGATGGCAAGTCGATCCGAGCCTATCGGACCGGAGACTACGTTCGTCGCAGACCAGTGGATGGACAGTTGGAGTTTACCGGGCGCATGGATGGACAAATCAAGATTCGGGGCCACCGAATCGAGCTGGGAGAGATTGAGCAAGCACTTCGTGGTTGTGAGCTGGTCAGTGATGCTGCTGTGGTAGTTTCGCAGCAACGAACAGGTCAAGGCGAAGGTGATCTCGTTGGTTTCGTCACGATCGACTTGGAGAAGGCGGCTGAGTCGGAGCCGGAGTCTGATTCCCGGTCCCGCGACGACAAACAACAGCGAGGTAGCAAGATGGCAGTGGAGGATGATCACGTCAACGTATGGACAGACTTATTCAACACAGACAAATATCTTGTCCCGGCCGAGGACGCGGCGGACAAGGTCCAGCTTGGCCGGGACTTTACAGCGTGGACGTCCATGTACGACGGCAAAACTATTGACATTGCGGAAATGAACGAGTGGCTGGACGATACCATTGCCGCAATACGAGACACCGGCGAGCCTCGTGCAGTTCTCGAGATTGGTTCTGGCACCGGCATGATTCTCTTCGGCATCGCCCAAGGCTTGACCAGCTACGTTGGTCTCGATCCATCTCAACGCGCCGTCGATTTTCTGCAGACAATGGTCCAGTCCATCCCGAGTCTTGCCGAGAAAACCTCTGTTTATCTAGCCTCGGCTACGGATGTCAGGAAAATGGGCAAGCTAAACTCCCCCAACCTGGTCATTGTCAACTCTGTGGTACAGTACTTTCCAAGCATCGAGTATCTCTCGAGCGTGGTGGAGGATTTGCTCCGCCTGGATGGCACGGAAACGCTCTTCTTTGGCGACGTACGATCGTTTGCTCTATATAAGGAATTCCAGGTTGCCAAGATCCTACACCGTGCTGAGGGCTGTGTTTCGACGAGCCAGATGCGGGAGGAGATGGCTCAGATGGAGAGAGCGGAGGAGGAGCTTCTTGTGGACCCGGCATTCTTCACCGCGCTGGTCGACCGATTTCCCGACAGGGTGGAATACGTCGAGATCTTGCCAAAGAAGATGAAGGCTACCAACGAATTGAGCTGTTTTCGATATTCCGCTGTTGTACATGTCAAGCACGACGGCCAGCAGCATGTCAAGATCATGGAGGTGCCTGAAGACTCCTGGATTGATTTCAAGGCCGAGAAGCTGGATTATTCTGCTGTGCTGGACATGTTACAAACACGTTCTTCTTCTGATTCATCTTCTCCTTCTTTCGAGGCACCCGATATGGTGGTTCCCATCAGCAACATTCCCAACAGCAAGGGTCTTGGTGAGAAATATATCGTGGACGCCCTTATCAATGGCGAGAAGAAGGGAGAGGAGGATACAGTCAGCGTACCACGGGACGATTGGTATGCATATGCGGCGGAAATGTCAGACTCTTGCGCCTCGCTCTCAGCAAAGGACTTGATGCAGCTTGCCAAACTGTCTGGTTTTCGCGTGGAGATGAGCTGGGCGCGACAACACTCCCAGCGAGGCGGCTTGGACGCCGTTTTCTATCGCCGGTTTCCATCTGAACAGGATCAAGGCGAAGCGCAAGACCAAAGTCCCTGCCGATTCAAGATTCGCTTTCCCACTGAGAGTCTCGGCGAGCCATTCCATCGCTCGCTCGCCACTCAGCCGTTGTGGCTGCGGTCAAGTCGCACGATCGAAAGACGCGTGCACGAGAACATCAAGCGTCTGCTGCCAGATTACATGCTTCCCAGGCTGATACGAGTCCTGAAGAAGATGCCAATCAACGTCAACGGCAAAGTAGATCGACGGGCCCTGGCCAGAGAGGTCAAGACGGCCGAGCTGAATAGAGCGCAGACGCAGGGTAGCCGAGCACCTCCCAGGAACGACGTGGAGCGAACGATATGTGAGGCATTCTCCCGTATCCTCGGCATCATATCCTTGGGAATCAACGACGACTTTTTCCAGCACGGGGGCCATTCTCTCAATGCCACGAGGGCGGCCTCTAGCGTCAACAGTCAGCTTGGGGCCAACATCACCGTCAAGGACATCTTTGATTGTCCGACTGTGGCAGCATTGGCGCAGAGGATCGAATCATCCAGCGAGTCACGCCGCTACGTTCCTATTCCTCGACATGACGCGGGTCATGGAGAGGGAGACTTTGTCGAGCAATCTTTTGCCCAGAGACGTCTTTGGTTCCTGGAGCAGCTGTACCCGGGATCGACGTGGTATGTCGTGCCCTTTGCCGTGCGGCTTCGAGGACCCCTTGACTATGACGCCCTCAGAACATCCTTGTGTGCGCTGGAAGAACGACACGAGAGTCTCCGCACCACGTTTGGGGACCGAGACGGAGTCGCGGTTCAGATTGTGCAGCCGTTCCAGCCATGCGAGCTGGATGTGACTGACTTGACCACGACAGCAGAGGGGGAGGCGGGCGAGGTGTCGTGGGAAAAGACGCTTGAGGAAGAACAAACCAAGCCGTTTGATCTCGAGCGAACCAAAGCGTGGCGAGTCAAGCTCTTCCGACTAGGCGAGGACCATCATGTGTTATCCATCGTCATACACCACATCATATCCGACGGCTGGTCGATTGACGTCCTCCGAAAAGAGCTGGCTGAACTGTACTCGGCGGCACTTCAAGCCGGAAACCGACGCGCAGCAGTCGCAGTGAAGCAGTTGCCCGTCCGGTATCAAGACTACGCGGCATGGCAAAAGGGGCACGAACAGGCCCGCGAGCAGCAACGACAGCTCGAATACTGGGTCAAGCATCTCGACGGAAGCAGACCAGCCGAGCTGTGGTGTGATCGACGCCGGCCGGCCATGTTATCAGGCAGAGCGGCCACGCAAGAGTTTGATATCACAGCATCTCTGTACGGCAAGCTCGTCGAGTTCTGTAATGCGCGCCGCCACCACTATACCGGCACAAGGCCAACACCCTTCATTGTCCTCCTGGCCGCCTTTAGAGCCACGCACTTCCGTCTCACCGGCGTGAATGACGCCACGATTGGGACACCTATTGCGAACCGAAACCGCCAGGAGCTCGAGGAGATGATCGGCTTCTTCGTCAACATCCAGTGTATGCGCATCAAGATTGAGGATGATGACACCTTCCAGGACCTGGTCCAGAACGTTCAGTCCACGGCAACGTCCGCGTTTGCCCATCAGGACGTTCCCTTTGAGACGATTGTCTCGCAGCTGCAGACAAGTCGAGACACCTCCCGCAACCCGCTAGTCCAAATCGTGTTTGCCCTCCATTCCCAGCTGAATATCGGCCACTTTGAGTTACAGGGTGTTCACAGCGAACCCTTAAACTCGTGTGTCACATCGAGATTTGACCTGGAATGCCATCTTTTCCAGGAGGAACAGAGTCTGCACGGACGGATAATTTACTCGACAGACTTGTATCAGTCGCAGACGATTGAGAACCTGACGCGCACATTCTGCGATCTTGTCGAGCGGGCGCTGTCGGAACCCGAGAAAACCGTTTCCACTTTGCCGCTCATGACGCCTGATTGCCAGGCCAAACTAGAGCAATGGGGACTCGTGGGCGTCAACCGGTGCCAGTATCCTCGCGACAGCAGTGTAGTCGATGTATTCCGGCAGCAGGTTTCTTGTGGTCAAACCGCAGACAAGTGCGCCGTCAGAGACTCGAGGACGGCTGGTGCTGCTGGTTCTGCTGATTCTCTCACCTATGCCGAGCTGGACGAGCAATCGGACAGACTTTGCTGCTGGCTGGGCCGTCGACGGATATTTGAGCCGGAGACACTGGTTGGCGTCTACGCCAGGAGATGTCCTCAGACAATCGTGGCGTTTCTGGGCATTCTCAAGGCTAACCTGAGCTACCTGCCGTTGGATGTCAGGTTGCCGCCGGCGAGGATGGACAGTATTCTCTCTGGATTAAAGGGCACTGTGCTCATACTAACCAGTGACGAAGTAACGTTTCCGGCGATTCAACGGGCCAACGTCGAGCTGGTGTCAATTTCCGACATTTTAAGGGAAGAAACCTCGGAAACTGGCAAAGTCTTGGCTTTAACATCCCGAGAACCAGTCGCCCTTTCTCCGTCTTCTCCCTCTCCTCGTCCTCCCCCCACTGCCTCGAGCCTCGCATATGTCATGTTCACGTCAGGCTCAACGGGACGACCAAAAGGCGTTGCCATAGAGCATCGGGGCATAGTCCGGCTGGCAACGATGCAGGAAAACTCCTTTGGGGCCTTGGACGCGCGCAGGAATATGGCCCACATATCCAATCTCGCCTTTGATGCTTCCACCTGGGAGATATACACCGCACTGTTGAACGGGGGAACGCTGGTTTGCGTCGACGACGCGGCCGTGATGGACGCAAACTCCATGACCAGCATCTTCACGCAGCACAACGTTCAGAATGCATTGTTCACAACAGCACTCCTGAAGCAGTATGTTCGGCATTCAGATCTTCTCAGGACGTTGCACACGGTGTGTACCGGAGGAGAGATGTGTGAGCTGGCCGTGTTCAACGCAGCTCGTCGGCTTGTCAGCGGCACAGTCGTCAACGTGTATGGTGCGACGGAGGATACCAGCCTGAGCATGGCGTTTTGCCCAGAAGGCGACAAGGAAGAAAAGGGACTCTTGACCGACAGAGTACCCATCGGCCGCCCAATCCGCAACTCGGGTTTCTACGTCATGGACTCAAATTTGCAACCTGTTCCCATTGGCATCGTCGGCGAAGTGGTTCTCGTGGGGGATGGGCTCGCGAGGGGTTATACGGATCCGGAGCTCAACACGAATCGCTTCATCTCCATCACGGTACAAGGAGAGCCCATGAGGGCGTACCGAACCGGAGACTATGCCCGTCACCGGCCCCTTGATGGACAGCTCGAGTACATTGGCCGGATGGACGGACAGGTCAAGATCAGGGGTCAGCGAGTCGAGGTCGCCGAGATTGAAAGAGTTTTGCGGAATCATAGCCTTGTAAAGGATGCAGTGGTCGTGCCACAGCGTCATCAAGATGAGGGAGAAACTAAGCTCGCTGCCTTCATCACTACCACCGCCGACGCCGTGCAGAAAGTCGACATACCTCAGACACTGACGGTACCATACTTACACGATGACCTCCTGGCCGTGTTGCGCGCCATGCTGCCGTCCTACATGGTCCCAAGCTCAATCGCGATTCTCGACGCATTGCCCATCAATGAAAACGGCAAAGTCAATCGAAAGACGCTCGCAGATTTCGTCGTCGCGCCCAGTCCTGTCGTTTCAGGGTCAGCCAAACGGAAGCCAGCTTCGCCGGTGGAGCAAAAGATGCAGGAGATCTGGGCCGGCGTGTTGAAGATGGCGCCCGAGCTCATTGGAGCGGACGACAACTTTTTTTGGATCGGAGGAGATTCGATTTCGGCCATGAAAGTCGTCGCGGCCGCCGCCAAGCATGGTCTTGGTTTGTCTGTGAGTGACATTTTTAACGACTCCAGGTTGTGTCAGGTGTCCGCCAAGGCTGTGCCCTTGGATGACTGCTTCTCGAAACGCATTGAGCCTTTTGCCCTTGTATGTGATGGTGGTGATGATGGTGATGATGATGATGATGATGACGGGCCCAGCATCCCTTCCCTTGTCAAGGACCTCTCATTACAGTGTCGCGGAGATGCCCACATCATAGACGCCTACCCCTGCACACCGCTTCAGGAAGGCTGCATGACATTGTCCTCAAAGGATGAGGGGAGCTACATGATGCAGGCGGTTCTCAAACTATCTTCACATGTGTCGACCTCGTCCTTCTGCGGTGCATGGGATGAGGCGGTTCGAGTCTATCCCATCTTGCGCACGAGAATCGTAAGCCACAACACGCTCGGTCTACTGCAGGTGGTCCTAGATGAGAAAGAAAAAATCCATTGGGCCAGCTCGAATGCCCTAGACGAGTACATTCATGCCGACCGAAGAACACCCATGGGTTTGGGGGAACCGCTCGTACGCTTTGCGCTTGTTGGGGACGGCCTGGCTGCTCACAGTTCCAGATGGTTTGTACTCACCATGCACCATGCAGTCTACGACGGCTGGTCATTATCCCTTATTCTCGATGCCGTCAACACCGCTTACCGAGGAGAGCCCATCATCCCATCACCAGCACAGTACCAGCTCTTCATCAAGCACACTCTCGGTCAAAGGGGCGTCGAGGCCGAGGAGTACTGGAAGAATCTTATGCAAGGCTACGAGAATGCAGCTGCTCCGTTTCCCGCCCTTCCAGTATCCATCAAGCAGCCTCTTGCGGACCAGGTCATTACACATCAGTTTGTGAAGCGTGGGGGGCAAAGCAAAAACAGCCAGAAGACAGGAGTCACGATGGCAACGCTGCTGCGTGCTGCCTGGGCGCTCGTCGCCGGCCACATGAGCAGCTCGAGTGACGTGGTCTTTGGAGCCACCGTCATGGGAAGAAATGCGCCCATTGCAGATATTGATCGGATGCCAGCGCCGACCATAACAACGGTGCCAGTGCGCGTCAAGTTTACGAGCAGTCAAAGGGTTAGCGACTATCTCGAGTGCGTCCAACAAGAGGCATCGCGCATGATGGCGTTCGAACAGATGGGCCTGCGCAGAATTGCCAGAATATCCTCTGGAACCCGCCAGGCCTGTCTATTCCAGACTCTGGTTGTGATTCATCCCGAGTCGCCACGCTCCGAAGCCGATGTTCTGGGCACCTGGGACCACGGCGATCAGGGGCAATGGTTCAACACAAACGGTCTCATTCTGGACATGGTGATTGAGGGGGAAAACATCTCGGTCAAGGCAAGTTTTGATTCTGCCGTGATCGAGGCATGGGTGGTGACGGCGCTGCTCGAGCGACTGGAGCATGTTCTTTGGCAGCTTCAACAAGCCGCACCTACGACAACGCGACTGGATGAAATCGACATTGCATCGCCAAAGGACTTGGAGCATCTGTGGAGATGGAACTCGGTAGTGCCGAGGCCGACCAAGACGTGTATACACGACATGATTGACAGGATCGTCGAGCTCCGACCCCACGACGTGGCGGTTTGTGCGTGGGACGGTAACTTGACGTACACGGAGCTGGATCAAATGGCAACATTCCTCGCTCGCCGCTTATCAGACGACCTGCGGGTCGGTCGCGGAGCCATCGTGCCGTTGTGCTTTGAAAAGTCCCGCTGGACGGTTGTGGTGATGCTTGCCGTCTTGAAAGCCGGCGCCGCTTTTGCCTTGCTCGATCCATCACAGCCGACATCGCGCCTTCGTTCCATCATCGACCAGACACGATCACGGCTGGTCGTTTCGTCCACGACGCAAGCCCCCTTGTGTGGCAGCCTTGCCGAGGTCATCGTGCCCATTGGACCGGCCTATTTTCACAACTGCACCAGCACAAGAACAACATCAAGAGTTCCGGGAGAAACATGTCCATCGCCCTTTTCGCCTGCCGTGTCACCCCATTCCTCCTCGCCAATGTATCTCGTTTTCACATCCGGCAGTACCGGTCACCCCAAGGGCGTTGTAATCACACACGAAGCCTTTTGCTCCGCCGTCACTCATCAGGCAGACCTCTTCGGCTACTGCGCCACGACGCGAGCCTTTGACTTTTCTTCTTACATGTTTGACGTGTGTCTGCTGAATACCTTTACCACCCTGGCCGTCGGCGGGTGCATATGCGTGCCGTCCGAGTTGGATCGAAAGGGAGACCTGATGGAGCCCCTGCTGTCTATGGACGTCAATTTCGTGGACTTGACACCCTCTGTCGCTCGTACCGTACTACGTCGAAAGAAGCTGACTAACTTGAAGACCGTGGTCTTGGGGGGTGAGGTCGTTCAGGTCGAGGACTTGGAAGGATGGCCCGAGGGAGTCCGTATCATAACAAGCTACGGCCCAGCGGAGTGTACTCCCTCGGCAACCATCCACCGATACTTTTCGGAGCCTGGTGACAGAAAAATGGTCAGTATTGGATTTGGAGCAGGGGCAGTGACATGGGTCACGGATGCCGACGACCACAACAAGCTGGCTGCGCTTGGGGCCATCGGGGAGCTGTTGTTGGAAGGACCAATCCTAGGAGAAGGCTACCTGGATGACCCGGTTCGCACAGCGACGGCATTCATCAACGATCCTCCCTGGCTTCTCGCGGGCTGTCCGGCAAGCCATAATCCGGGCAGACGGGGCCGCTTGTATAAAACCGGCGATCTGGTGCGATACAATCAGGACGGCAGCCTCGTATATGTCGGTAGAAAGGACTCACAGGTCAAGATTCGAGGCCAGCGAGTTGAGGTGGGCGATGTGGAACACCACGTTCTGCAATGTGTCCCAGGAGCCAGCCAGGTCGTAGTCGAGGCAATCTCACCGGCTCAAGATGCCGCAACATCACCACCAACTTTGGTCGCCTTTATCGGCATGGATTCGCACTCGGAGTCGAAAACAACTCCTTCTGGGGTCCATGCCTCGATTGACGGAGGTGACGGAGGACAAGAATCTTTAGCAGAAATTCAAAGCATGGAGATTGGCAGCGATGCTCGACTGAAGCTGGCTGGGCAACTGCCCTCGTACATGGTTCCGGCCACCTTTCTACGTCTCTCAAAGTTCCCCTCCACGGCAAGTGGGAAAATCGACAGACGCCGACTGCGTGACATGGCAAGGTCCATTCTCGCAAAAGAAGTTGCCACGGTGACTGTGCCCCCCCGCGAGGTGAAGTCATCACAGAAGCCCCCTGATGCGACGTCCAGTCATGATGGCAATGATGACGGCAAGATTGGACCGGACGAAGAGCTGGCGTACAAGCTGGCTCAAAAAATCTCATCTATGACTTTGTTGTGGAATCCGGGACAAAATGGTCATCACCATCGTGGACACGACTCGGGGGGGATTAGACGGTTCGATGACATACTGTTGCATACGTCTGGCCTTGATTCAGTCAACATGATGTCCATGGTTGTCTTTATCCGGTATGAATTCGACGTCCGGATTAGCATGCATGTCTTGATGGACAAGTCTACCACAATCAGAAGCCTGGCTCTCCTCATCTCCCAAGCCCAAAGAGACGCCCAGATGACGCCGGTAGATACAAATGAGTCTTCTCCGAGTCCTCCCGCGGATGGAACTCCCGCCGCTGCTGGCAACAAGGGCTCGCCTTTCAGTCTCCTCGCCGAAATAGACAAGCACGATGCCAGAATTTCCGCCGCTCAAGCACTTGCCAAGCCGCATGTCAACGGCCTCGGCATGCACGACCACCAATCCACAAGGGCGTCTTTGCCATTTCCCAACACACGGCTCGCCGTCAACGTCTTCCTCACCGGGTCCACTGGCTTCATAGGCATAGAACTCGTGCGTCGGCTGCTTGAACACGACCAGGTCGCCCAGGTAACCGCTCTGGTGCGCGCAGGGAGCGCGCAGGTAGCCCGACGGCGACTCATTTCCGCGGCACAAAAGGCACTCTGGTGGACGGACTTGCACGAGCGCAAGCTGCAGATCTGGCCGGGCGATTTGTCTCTGCCCAGGCTGGGCCTCGATTCGCAGCGCTGGCAGAGCCTCCAAGACGGCTCGGTCGCCCAGGTTATCGTCCACAACGGCGCCGAGGTACACTTTACCAAAACTTACGCCCTGCTCGAGTCCACCAACGTGCTGTCGACGGTGGAACTGCTCGACATGGTCGTGGCCTCACGGCATATGCGATTTGTCTACGTCGGCGGCGGACTACCTTTGGAATGGGACAGGAAGAATGAAGAAGAGCTGGCGCGACATGTCGCTGGTCCGGACAACAATGGCTACGCGCAAACAAAGTTTGTGGCAGAGGCAGTGGTTAGAAGAGCGGCCGCGCGTAACGGCGGTGCCGAGACAAACCGCCTGAGTGTCGTGTGTCCTGGTATTGTCATCGGCACGTCAACCGAGGGTTTCACAAACTCGAGCGACTACATCTGGCGGCTGGCGGCATCGTGTATCCGCACCGGGGTGTACAACGATGCCGAGGCGGACATATGGGCTCCCTTGTGCGATGTATCCGCGACCGCGAAGAGCATCATCCGCGCAGCATTATCGGAATCGAAAAGAAAAACTACTGGCCCCGGCTCAGATTCTGTAGCGCGGCCTGACCATGGCATGAAGTTTGCCGACTTCTGGGCCATATTGCGAGCCATGGGCTACAACCTCCGCCCTATGAACCAAGCGGAATGGCTGGCCGTCATCCGCAACGACATTTATTCCTGTGGGGAGACGCATCCACTATGGCCGCTCGCGCATGCTCTGGAGAGCAACATGACTTGGGCTCCGGATACCAGTTCCGACGAGGACAAGAGGTGCAGAGAGACGCCCTTTAAGCTCAAGCTTGCGGTGCGGAAGAGTGTCGAGTTTCTGAAAGGCCAGGGCTTTCTGCCGGCCTCTAGTGAGGATTTATAGAACCGGGTCTTTCGAGGAGCAGGCACGCATAATGGTGAACTGTCGAGGCCGCGACTGGCGGGAGCTGAGTGTAGTTGTCGGCCATTAGCCCCCTTTTTTTTGCCCATGAAAAGGTGCCTTGAAAGGTCTGTTTGAAGTTGCCTTTGGTTCAGTTTGGCACCATTCCAGGAAGTTACAGAGCTAGGGACGAGACCAAGGGCTGGTGATCTATAAATAGAGAAAGAGGTTTAATCCGTTGTGAATCGACAACATGGCGATGGCTCGACTTCGTAAGAGGGTGTCTGATGTTGCACGGTGAGCATAACTCAAGTCATAATTATGCTCCCCCCTGCCGGATTTACATACATAAATCCGCGCAAAGCGAGGGTTGACCCACCCACTACGCGTTTCACACATTTTTTTTTCCTTTGTATGTAATTTACTAGCATCATGATATAGCACTAGAATATACATACATACATACATACATACATACATACATACATACATACATACATACATACATACATACATACATACATACATACATACATACATACATACATACATATATACATATATACATATATACATATATACATATATACATATATACATATATACATATATACATATATACATACATACATACATACATACATACATATGTACATACATACATACATATGTACATACATATGTTGTACAATCATCAGTGCCTCTGTGCGAGATCTGATAACCGATTCTCCCGCTCGCACTGAACCCACTTCAATCCTGCACGTGGCGATTGGCAAATCGCAGGCTGGCTTCGGACAGATCTAATGCCAAGCGCCTATATGCGAGCCCAGATTGAGATCGCCAGTGGCAGGGCGAGTACGTACCGCCACTTTGAGCGAAGAATCAGCGACTGGGGGAGATGATGTTCTGTGTGTGTGTTTTTTTTTTTTTTTTTTTTTTTAGGAAAGGGAGGGGGGAGAATGTCAAAAATAAAAACGGTGGAGTTTACCCTGGACACCGCAGATGTAGATGCTCTACGTAATATATTCCAAATGCACTGTCACGGGTACAAGGTTACACTCGGCCAGCCCCAAGTCTCTTGTCACATACACAGTGGCTTTCGATAACGACGTCCAAGGTGGCCACAGCAATCTCCAATGACGAACTAACTAATCATGTGGAATAACAATCGAGGGATGGATTGTTCGACATCGCTCATATCCTGCAGATCCGCGGCGAGAGACCACTACTCATTGACAACCAGTCTTCATGATTCCAGAAAGTTGAGAAAACCCCCACTTTCCACGTCCGATTGTGTGAAGATAGAATATGCGACTAACTTTGATTTAGTATTCTGGGGTTTAGACACAGTTTGGATACCTCCTCGCCGTGCGTTGTGGACTAGACGAACCGACAACTCGGTGTGGATGGCCAATCCGTGCTCACAAGTGAGAGGGAATATCTGCATCGTTATACGTGCATAGTCGGCGGCTGTGAACCAACATACATGTGGTATATATATGAATGTTGGCAAATACGCATGAAGCCCTGCGTGCGTTTTGTTTCGACAGGGATGCGCACAAGCACGGCGCTTTCCAGCATGATAACACACCGGTTCGAACCAACTGCATGAGAGACGAGCAAACAACAAAATGACCATGGTGATAAGAGGACTCGTCCCTCCAGACTGGATTGTACTTTCCACTGCTTCTCCTACGCATCCTCGGCGCTCAGAACCATTCAATGCTGCGTGCGTTGGGGAGATTGTCAGCCCCTCCACGATAATGCGTCTCCCCCCGAGCAACGAGGTCGTGGTCCTCGCCATCTTCAAGCTCTCCATGGCGATGGCGCAGCTTGTCTTCCACACAGGCCTCAAACAGGATATCCGCCTCCAATGGGCCGTCTCCCCAGACATGAGCGTCGCAGGCTCAGCACGCCTCTCATCCACATATGCGAATATCTCATCGGCGTCAGCAGCAGCAGCAGCAGCAGCATCCAAGCCATATACAGATGCAGATGCAGATCCATCCTCCTCGTCGACGGCCTCGCCCACGCTGTATCTTCAGATGGAAGCCCCCAGCAGCTCCTACAACTGGATTGCCGTCGGCCGCGGCGCCCGCATGCTCGGCGCAGACATGTTCCTCCTGTACGCCTCCTCGCCATCCGACGATAACGTCACCCTCAGCACCCGCACCGGTCGCCACCACGTCATGCCGTTCTTCACACCGCGCCACAACGTGCGCCTACTCTCGGGATCGGGAATCCGCGACGGCCGGCTCCGCGCCAACATTGCCTGTCTGGCCTGCAGCAACCTCAATATCTCGTCGAACAAGACCAGCGACTGGATCGTGGCCTGGTCCTCCATCGATGCTTCCTCGCCCTTGAGCGACAGCCTCCGGTCCTCCAACCCCAGCGCCGTCATCCCCAAGCACGACCGCCATCTCAACCTGCGTGTCAGCCTCGCCCAGGCGGTTCTTTCGTCCAAGGACGCAGATCCTTTCGCTGCGAATGACACGTCCGCCGCGCAGACGGCAGGCGCCATACAGCAGCTCGACGACGACGAGGCCGCAAACTTGTACGACGACGACGACGACGACATGGCACATCCCGCAGAGGACACCATTCTTCGTCTGGCGCACGGCATCATCATGACGGCCGTCTTCGTCCTGATCTACCCAGCTGGCTCGCTGCTCACCCCCTTGTTCAACAAGTGGTTTCTGCACTCCATGTCGCAGATTGTCGGCTTCGTCTGCATGTGGATTGCCTTTGTGCTGGGCCATGTATACGCACGCATGCAGGCAAGGTAAGATCTCTTTTTTTTTTTTCTTTCGTCCCGCATCATCCTTCTTCCCCCCCTGCCTCACAGCCAAATTAACTGAACCCCAACATCAGCTATACAACAACACCCACACCAGACTCGGCACCATGGTCGTCAGTCTCCTCGCCATCCAGCCCCTCCTCGGCTACCTCCACCACCGCATCTACACGGCCCACCAATCCAACAGCCTCGTACACCACGTACACGTCTGGTACGGCCGCAGCCTGATGCTCCTCGGCGTCATCAACGGCGGTCTGGGCCTGCAGCTCGCGCACGAGAAGGCACGGGCATGGCCCATTGTGTACTCTGCCGTGGCGGCCGTGCTGGCTCTTGCCTATGTCGCGGCCTTGGCGTTTCGCAGGTCCGTCAGGATGGGATATCTAAAGGGGAACAAGGTGTCGCCGGGACAGCAGAAGCAGCACCAGGAGCGCCAGCACGAGACGGTAGTGCAGGAGGAGTTTCACTTTGAGGCGTCGGATCCGGAGTGTCTGCGGGTGTCGCGATTTAACTAGATTTGGTTTGCACAGAAGTGGATACGATATACCTGATGGCGGAGATGTATGCCTCCACAGCAGAGGAACCAGAAACTAGTTAGTATAGTTATTTACTTGTATATGATTGAGTAAGTTTCTATTCTTAGCTATACTATCATTACTACTTCAGTAGCTTTTTCACTATACTTAAAAACTTATCAGCTACTAAAGACGCACGGGAATCCTGTTCAGACCATCACTGCCTTTCAACAGACCATCACTGCCTTTCAACAGACCATCACTGCACTTTCAAGCGTTGAAATCCCACTCACAGGAAAGAAAAGAGAAATCAAACACCTATATTCGCAAAACCAACGTACCCGTAATGGCGATTCGTGTAGCAGCAGTACTCTGCATATCCATGCATGTACATGTTTTTAACGACAGCGTCTGTAATTGTCATGATGATGATGATTATCATTCTATTATCCTTGGCGTTACTGCGATACTGTAATTTTTACTGATATTATCGCTCCCATCATCACTCCCATCATCACTCCCATCATCACTCCCATTCATTACTTCAGTCACACCTATTGGACCCAGTGTCGGCAAGTTTCTACAACTGTTTCTTGAACGTCATTAGTTCACTTTATTCTTTGTTCCATGTTACCACTTTGACGTTGTCATTGCATCGTGCATGTCGGGTCATCGTGACCACTGTTACCGTCACGGCCGCGGTTGCCATCGCCGCAATACACTGTCCTTACAAACCTCGCACCCTCGCGCACTCACACCCTAGGAGCAAAACATTCCTTGCAAATTCATCTTGTTTGAAAAGAAGAAGAAAAAAGCCATTATTCTTTTTTATATATTTGCATCATACGCCCATCAAAGGCCTATCAATACCGAATGGACCTAGCCTAGCCTAGCCTACTCACAACCCATGCACCCGTGTCCTGTGCCACCACAAGATGCCACCCCAGATGGAGGTGGCAGGGGGTATAATAATAATGCTGCGAAATACTTGAAACTCGATCTGGACGCCTGGGGAAAAAAAGAAAAAGAAAAAAGCTACAAAGTGAAATAAAAAAAAAAGACGCTTCAAAAGACCATGACAAGAGGAGTGAAGATGGACATTATAATTGGGAAAACGAAAAGGAAAAAGGACTAAACTTTTGGACAATCAGCAGAGGTGAGAGGAGAAAAAAAGACAAAGAGAAAATGCTATGGAATTTTATCCGTCATCATACGGCATTATACATCATGAGCAAAGGAAATATAGAAGAAGAAGAACAAAGACGACCGACGAAAATCAACGTCTATAATAGGCGTCCAGAGGCAGAGGGTCGTCGGGACCCAGGTTCTGAACTAGTTCCCAGTCTCTGTGCATCCAGCGCCTCCAAATGGCCATATTGAATGGGCGGCTCGGCCGGATATTCAGGCGGACTAGGGGGCACGTCTTGGTAAACGGGAGGTGATTCGTTGTCCCAGCTCACGCCCAGGCCGGGGTACTCGGTCATGTTGACGGCAAAGTGCATGCGGAGGATGCGACCGGTGCCCGTCTGTGATGCGAGATGGGGTTTCCCCTCGGGGGCGTACTCCTTGGAGACGATGAGCTCGAGTTGCAGTGCGTGAGAGACGTGTGTGCCTTCGTCGGTCTGAATGTCGCAGGCAAACTTAGGAGGGTCTTTGGCGTGCGTCTTGAATTGCGTCATGGAGTAGTCGAATTCAAAGTCGACGATGCCGTCGTTGCCAGAAAAATCAGACTTCCAGCCCTCGTGTATTTGCTTTTCGCCCAGGATGCGCGTCTCGGTGCGGACGAGGCCATGCCTGGGGCGCTCGTTCTCGTCGGTCGTGTTGGTGTTGGTATCGGTGGTGTCCGTAGGAGCGTGCTTGTCGCAGGCCGGAGCGAGCGTCTTGATGGTCTCTTCGAGCTTCCAGGTGACTTTTCTCAATTTCCAGAGATCGACCGTCTTGACCTTATCATTGTGCGTCATGAGCCCGTCCAGCCGAAGAGTAATTCGGTTGCTGCCGCTCGGGTGGATGACCGAGGTGTAGTGCGCGCTGGCCTTGATGTTGGTCGGGGGAAAGACGCGAACGGAGTGGTGAGGATAGAGCGGCTCGGGAAGGGAGCGCTTCACGTCCAGTGTGCGCTCGAACTTGAGGGGCAGAAAGGAGGTGGCCGAGGGCGACGGCACGGCCACGGCTTCGGCCTTGAAGTGGTACGAGATGGAGACGATGGGAGTGTTGGTGGAGGCGGGAAGGCTGCCGGCGAGGAGGACGGAGAAGGGGAACTGGTGGTTCCCGCGGTGCAGCAATGTCGGGTGGGCGAGGAACTGCCATGTCTGGAGCTCCGTTACTTTGGTCTGACAGTCGGCGCAGTGGCCCTGGAAGGGCTTCTTATACCTGGTGTGCATGGTCAGCGTGGCGACGAAGCTGTCCACCTCGAGGGCGTCCTCGTGGACGTGCAGGTACATGAGGCCCGAGATGAGGGCACCAGTGCTCTCTTCAGGCGAGCCGTACAACACAGCAGGAGGGCTCTCGATGCTCCAGTTCATCGAAGCGGGCGAGTTTGATGCATGATGGCCGGAGTTATGGTGAGAATGGCTGGGGCTGTGGCCGTGGCCGTGGTGTCCGTTGTGTGCATCGTGCTTGGATGAGCGGCAGAAGGGCAGCGACAGCCGGTGCTTCTTGAGGGCATCCCCCAGGTCGGGCATCTTGGCGGAATGGATGGGAGCATGGTCATCAGAGTCGGAAGCGTAGGGACTCGGACTGACAGAGTTGGTTCGCGAGCCGGAGCTGATGCGTGAGGATCGTGTGATGGCTGACTTTTTGATGTGATAGATGTTGCCCGAGGAGGAGCGAAGGAAGCTGGAAACGAGGTGGGGCATTTTGTCGGATTGGAGCAGTGTCTAGAAAGTGGGGCTAGAGATGTCGATGTCACGAGATGCTCGGGTATGCGGGCACGGCACTTTCGGTACTCGGAACTCGGCACTCGTTACTCGTTACTCGTTACTGCGTGACTCGGGTAAATCGGGAATTATAGGTGTTGGAAGTTGTAGGATCCGTTTTTTTTTTTGTCGCTTCAAACCGCGAACAAAAAAAGAGACCCAAAAGTTTGTACTTTTCTCCAGCCAATAGTTTAATGCAGATTCGGGTTGCTTGACAGACCAAGATCGAGACCAAATCTCAAAATGTAGTCAAGGCTGTCAAGTCAAGTCCTTCGCCCGAACAAGACAGTGCAAGGCAGGACGCTCGCAAAAGCGATCGCCGGAAGCGAGCGAGCGAGCGCTGTGAAAAAGGTGTGCTCCCGATTCGACCGTTTGACACACCGTTGCGAGAGCGAGGCGAGCGTTATTGCTAGCGTGGCTTTTGCCTTTCTCTGCGCCTTTGATTGGCCGGGATCGTTGATCTGCAGGTAAAAATCGAACTGTCGGCGCGGTCGTGTGCTTCGTGCAACGTAAGTGGCTTTTTTTTTTGGCCCCAAGCAGATTTTTTTTTCGGCGCTTTCAGACCACAAGCAAGCTGAACTTGTTTACAGTTGCAGTGGACTCCGGGATAGCAAGGCTTTTGTAGATGATGAGGAGGGGGAAAAGAAGAATAGAAAAATAATAAAATGCGAGGCCTCGAATAGTCAGGATGTTTCGGGGAATTGATCAGCCTTGTCAAGACACGGACCAGGCCAGTGATCAAGCAAAAAAAAAGAAAAGAAAAGAAAAGAAAAGAAAAAAAAGAGTTCTGGTCTGGTGGTTCGTTGGGGGTTGCACTTGACACTTGAGTGTGCAGAGATGGTGCGGTGTTGGTCGGCAGATCTGAGACAGATGATGTGTGTGTGGTGTGAAGGAGGAAGATCAGGAGAGAGAAAGCAACCGGGGGGGGTCACGAGAAAGCGCAGTCCATGATGTGTGGTGAGTTGCCAGGGTGAATGAAACAAGGCTCTTGTTTCTGGCCGAGGAGTAGTAAACCGATTTTGTCGACAAAGGTGAAGAGAGAGAAGAAGAAAAAAAGTGTCAATCCAATTGGGCAAGATCGGGAAGTAGCGTAAACCGGACGGCGGCAGGGCATTTTCTAGAAGAGAGGAGAAGGTCTCGGATCGTCGACTTATATACGGCTCGCACAGCAGAGCAAGCAGATTTTGGTTTGGTAGCCAGGCGGCTGGCAACGGCGCAAAATGGCAACGAGGGGCCCGGAGCTACAATGTCAACCTAGGCGTCTGGGTACCTGGGCCCTAGTCTTTTTTTTTTTTTTTTTTTTTTTTTTTTTTTTTTTTTTTTTTTTTTTTTTTTTTTAGCCCTCTCTTTCTTTCTGTCCGTTGTTAGCATCCATACATACTCCCCCATCCCATCGCATGCATCCCTCCTTCCCTCCCTCCCCCATCCACTCCATCCATGGCGGCTCGGAAGTGGGGCGTCAAGTGTCAGACGCCCCGATCAAGTCAGCTCATGTTGATTTCGATTTTTTTTTCCCGTCTCCTTTGCTCCCTGGCCCGGTATCCAATGCTCCGGTGGTCTCCCAAGTGCTCAAGTGACGAGCAAAATTTCTTCAATGTCGCTCATGTGTGGTCTGTCCAATGTCCAGCGTCCAACCATGTCCCCCATTGGATGCTGCCTTCTGGTCCAGGCTCCGAGTGCCCCGCCAGGTGGATTGATGTGCGTGCCAGTGCCAGTGCCAGGTCGACGGCTGGCGGGCTGTGCTGTCACTGTCACCGTCACTGTCACTGTCAACAACTGGTAGCAATCGGACGGCGCCGCACCAGACCAGACTGATTCCAGTCGTGCTCGCATGAGCGGCCGACCAGCTTCAAACTGAGACCAAGCGAGGGAATACGAATAGAAATCAGAGCACCACGTGCTCTCAAATATAGCGCTATAGCCCCTAAAGCGACATGGACCATGGAAATATTGAATCATCAATGATACCCTCCAAGCTTGCCTGTTGACAACATGGATGAAGTCAATCCAGTCTGTCGTAGGGATGACGCTGCAAAAA
>SRPZ01000254.1:0-41917 GCA_018360255.1 Claviceps maximensis
AAAAAAAAAAAAAAAAAAAAAAAAAAAAAAGTTTAATGTCAAAACGACACTCTGCGGAGACTTCTAGCGATGGTTGAAGAGATATAAGAGGAACCGAATATTAAAGGTTGTCATGTATTGTCAAAACTTCTTGGCCGTTTAACCCCCGGCAACACCTGCCCCACAGCTGGTTCTGGTGTTTGAGGTTCCATCACATTAGACGGCAGCACAAACTATGATATATTTCACGATAGCCGATATGCCTTGCCAAGGGCGTCCTTTTCCTTTTCCATTTCTTTGTCGATAGTGTTGCCCACTACGGCAAGTGTTGGAGAGGCGGATATGACCCATGGTGCCGTCGATTCTTTCTCGAGCCTCTGCGGAAAGCTGTCAGTCGTTTTGTACATTGCTTTGCTTCTATTCCTGCATTTCGTCAACTTTGTGTCTGGGAGACTTTTTCACAAGCCCATGACTGGATTGTTGGTGGGAGGCGCGCGTTGCAATCGCGGCGGCTCCAGCCGTCTGTTGACAGTGCGAGCCACGATTACGCAAAGCTGCGAGCCTGTCGCGTACGGATGCAGAAGATTTGGATCAGAAATCGAAGAATGATGAAGGGTTGATATCTTGAGTCGCGACTAGGTAGTGGGTGAGTCGTGGCCATCCATGGCTCGTGGTCATGAATACGGAGCCCCCGCGCGGAAGTAAATATTTCAGCTATTTATTCCCGAAAGCGAATAATCCTTGCAGACATAGATTAGAAACAAAACAAAACAGGCTGTGCATTTTTGATTCCTGAACTTCCAATACGAGCGAGGCGAGCAGCCACAAAATGGGGGCGCCATTCCATTGGCCAGACTGGCACGGCGGGCTTCTCACATGTCAGACAACCCTGGAAGGCTCGAGGGGTGGGGAGGCTGATGAGGCGCAGTGGCGCTCTGCTGGTCGGCCGTTTGGGTAGGACCGTTCCATCTGGTGCCTGCCATTGCTGCCGACTGGACATGGAGCGTCCACAAGCACGTCCCAGCCAGTCGTAGCCCGGCGACCAGGTTCCACTACACCCCGCTCTGCTAGGCATGAGCCAAGACCCTCGCTCTGCCCTTTGGTCTAGTCTCCCGGCAGGAAACACGGGCAACCAGTGACAACTCATTCACGAGGTCACACGAGTCACGAGCCACGAGTGGTTGCTATTCCATGTTGCCACCGCACGACCACCAGCCATGCCACACCAGACCAGATCCTTTCGTTTCGTTGCGATGCCGACTTGCCAACGAATTCTTGGGTGAGGCAAAGCCAGAAAAGTGGACACTCGGGCCCGTTGTGCGTCATTTCCGCCCAGCAGTGAGCACTGAGCACCCTTCCGGCGCAAGCCCGCCTTGTGGCTGCATGTGCGCTTTTGCGGACGGCAGCACCGGCTCTCCAAAACCGTTCTCTTCAACACTCGACGTGGTTCCTTTTCTTGTTTCTCCTTGACATTCATCCGCACGACTCTCGAACAGGGATACTGCGTTCATATTCCCAGTCGCTCGCTTGAAAGACCCCAGTCCGCCCTAGAAACGTCCAACTACCCCGGTCCCAGGACACGAGACTGATTGGGATCTCTACAACCTCTCCAAGTCCTCACATCTTCATCATCAGTTCCAGTCAAACCCCGTTCTTAACCATGAATGCTTCGAGGTATCGCGAAAAAGTACCGTCTATCGACACGGATACGCAATACGAAGACATCCCTTTTGATGTGGGCAGAGGTCATGGATATCGCCCGACGGCCAGCCGACCGTGGTGGAATCCCCGGTACTGGACGCGGAAGATCTGGATCGTCTTTTCTGCCGCCGTCGTCATCATCATCATCATCATCGTTGCGGTGGCTGTCTCCTTGAGCAAGAAGAACACCTCATACCCGGATTATTCGCCATTGACGTATAACTTGCAGGATACATGTGCGTTACTACAAAACACTCTCCTCTCCCCCAAGAGATCAATGACACACGCAGTTGTCGACTGACAACGCATTCAGATGCTGGCGACACCTTCTTTGATCAGTTCAACTACAAAACAGGTTACGATCCAGGTAAACCCCTACCTCCTCACGGCACTGAGAAAATCCCGCAGCTCTTTCCCTTTCGCTAATCTAACCCCTCGCCACTCTTAGCTCAAGGTTTCGTGCACTATGTGCCGAAAGAAGAGGCCGTCAACCGTGTGAGTTCACGCCGCATTTTGCATCTTTGGCATCGCTGCTTAGGAGCTCAGGACTGATAAACACACACAGAACCTCACCTACGCCACACCAAGCACAGCCGTCCTCCGCGTCGATACCGCTGTTGGTCCCAATACCACTCCCGACGCATCCACCGGCCGCTTCTCTGTTCGGATCGAATCCAAGAAGACGTACAACAGCGGCCTGTTTGTTTTCGACGTGAAACACACGCCGTATGCCTGTGGCGCCTGGCCAGCACTATGGCTCACCGACTCCTTTCATTGGCCTCAGAACGGAGAAATCGATATCATGGAGTCCATCAACCAAGGCACTGACGGCAATGCCATGACCCTCCACACCACAGACGACTGCTCCATGGGCGTCAAGCGTAAGCAGACCGGCTCCTCACAGCAGGACAATTGCGATCACAGCATCAACAAGAACACGGGCTGTGGCGTCAAGGTTGACGACTCCAACTTTGGCGCTACTCTGAACTCTGCAGGCGGCAGCATCATGGCCGTGGAATGGAGAGACGCCGGCATTCGCATGTGGCAGTTTGCCAGAAATGCCATCCCGAGCGATATTACGAGCAAGAAGCCCAACCCGGCGGGATGGGGCATCGCCGCCGCCGACTTTCCCAGCACGGACTGCGACATTGGCTCGCATTTCAAGAATCAGTCCATCATTGTCAACATTGACCTTTGTGGCGACTTGGTCTATGGCAGCTGGAGCCAGTCGGGATGTAAGTTGGCCTCTTGCTGACGCCATATCAGAAGAGGAAGAAGAAGCTAATGTTTTTTTTTTATAAAAATTGCAGGTCCCGGCAAGTGTACCGATCTTGTGGCCAACCAGCCTGATTTGTTCAAGACGGCGTTTTGGGAATTTGGGTCATTTGAAGTCTACCAATCAACATAGGGCGAGTTTGAGACATGTATTGTTTTGTTTATTGGAAGAATGGGGCCGGTTGAAAACCCCTTTATTTAACGCGACATGAAGAATCGATGACGAATTTATCTGCTCAGTCGAATGAAATGTGTGTGTGTGTGTGTGTGTGTGGTTGCATAATCGTAATGGTATTCTCGTGCCGACCTAGCTGCATTCTGTGTGTATGTATGTATGGTAGTATATTGTTCATGTTTGTCCTCTGTTCAGTCACGTCCCGCCGTCCTGCACTCGACTCGAAAATGTATCGTACACGCAGAGAAATCTGCAACGCAGCTGGCCAGCCCAGTTAGCAGGCCTTGACTCTAGTCTGCCCACATCAAAGGGAGCAATAACGCGCCCCCGCCACCTTGGATCCGTCCAACAGCGCCGTCTAAATGCAAAGACGATTTTGCCGTCCAAAAAGAAAGAAGAAGAATGAAAATGAAAACAAAAAGACAACCAAAACGCCATTTTCTAAAACCTTTTCCTGTCGCCAACTCATACATGCTACCGCCTTCTCTTTCTTACTCATTATTTCTTGGCCGAAGTCAAAGAAGAAAAAAAGCCAAAGTAGGATCAGTGGAGAAGAGAAAGAATACACCCCAACTACTCCTCCTTGGGCTGCCTCATCCACGCATCAATGGCGGCACTAAAGGCCGCAAAGGCAACACAACCCCCCGCCATGGCCTGCGGCCCCGCATTCTTGGCCAAAATCCCCCCCGTCAAGCACCCAGCCGCGACGCCGTTGGCGAGGTCGTTCTTGGCGCGCAGGCCCTCGATGCCGCATTCGATACCCGAGAAGAGCGCGCCGACTTTGCCAAAGTTTTTGGCCATGGAGAAGGAGCGGGTGCCCATGTCTTTGAAGCCGTGTTTCAGTTGTTGGCGGAGGGGCAGGGAGGAGAGTGTTTGGCCGGCGCTGTTGGTGAGGGGGGTGCCGAAGGGGGTGTCGTAGGACATCTGTGGTGGAGAGGATTAGCGCTTTGAGAACTTGTTGTTGTTGATTTTTTTTAAATTTTTCTTTTTGCTAATAGGGGGTGGAGGAAGGAAGTTCTGCGTGTAGTATCGGCATCTCGAGAGGATCGACGAAAGGGCGCGACGAGGAGAGGGGGACGCACAGAGGCCATGAACATGCCGAATAGACCGCCCATGCCAAAGCCCATTACGCCTGACATGACGGATTTGCCGAAGCAGGATTCCATTGCAGTTTGGACCTTTGATGAATTAGCTTTGCTTCTTTTTTATCTTTTTTATCTTTTTCTGTTTTTTTTTTCTTCTTATTTTCCTTTTATCTGCGGACATTTGGCCGATGAGAGAGAAAAACAGGGAGAAGGAAGAGGGAAAGAAACACACGGCTTTGACGTTGGGATCTTGTGCGCCGCCGGGTGTGGGCATCGCGCCGGCGCCTGACACTCCCGGAAAATTCATAGCGAGAAGAACTCGGTTGTCAGTGAGGAAGACAGAACCTGTGCCGGATCGGATTTCGCAATCTTGTTTGAAACAGAGCGGCAGCAATCAAGGAAAATGATCGCACGGGGGGCTTCTTCGAGTTGGAGGTAGCAGCCGCTGCTCTCAAGTTGGCGTTTTGCGAAAGGGCGAAAAGCTTCAAATCGTCCCTTCTAGGTGACGAGGACGGGAATTATTTCTGCCGAGCGCTACCGCCTGTGATGACAGCCTTTGGTCCCGCTTTGTGGGCTCTGGCACGGTGCTAATACGCGGTGGGCGGGCGGTGAGCGACGGGCGGCTGGTGTCCGGTTCAGTGGCCGAATGGGGTAATTCTTGGTGTGATGCTGTTGGTCAGGATCCCGGATCCCGGAGACTAGATTTGAAAATGAAGCTGAAAAAAAAATAAAAAGGAAAAGACAAAGATTAAACTACATAAGAATGAAATAAGAAACGAAGTAAAGGGAAAAAGAAGAAAAAAGCAATATATCCAGTCTGGCTTCTACTTGACGAATCATTCGTCTGCCAAGCACCCATCAATGCACGTGGGAACAGTGCAGAGCAATCATGCAGGCGTCTGGCATCTGGCGACCGGTCTGACGACCGGTCTGATAGATTCGCTGCCTAGTCCCGATCTGGAACCTTGACTGAGATGAGATGAGATGGGCTCACCTCTACCTCACATATCGAGAACGGCTCCCGCTGTGCTGAACCCGAGATGGATTTGCTCTCTAGAGCACTTAAACGCTGTGCAACCCATACGTACATCTCTCACGCTTTCCTTTTAAACCTCGGAAAGCACCTACAGAGAACTTGGAAACACACAAAAGCGTCCCTTGTTGCAAGAAATTAACATCAAGTGAAAATCGATCAATATGCCCAACACCGACCTCTTCTTCGGCCTCGGCAGCTGGATCGGCAATATCGCCGCGTCAGTCCTTGCCTGGCTTTCCCAAGAAGGTGAGTTGCGGAAACAACATGCTCACCAAACCCGATTCTTGCTAAACATGACACTCCAAGATGTGCTCGCCGTGATTCTCGCATGGGCTATCACATTTACTGCTGTGTGCACACTCATTCTCTGTCTGGGCTTTGGACCCGTTGGTATTGGTGCTGGTACGTTTTTCCTTTCTTTCTTTAAATCAGTTGAAGCCTGAATAAAGATTCCCCGTGAGGCGGCCATTTTCGACTAACTTTTGTACAAGGTACGCTCGCTGCTGCTTTCCAGTCCTACATGTATGGAGGCTTTACGCCGGCCGGAGGCATCTTTGCGACTCTGACCAGCATTGGCATGTTGGGCGCCTTGATGCCGGCGGCGGCTGTGCTGGCCGCCATTATCGCGACGGGAGTTGCTGCTGCGGTGTGGGCTTGGGGACGTTAGATGGTTCTTTTTGCCTCCTTTTCAAAAGCTTCATGGCACTTGATGATGCTCGAATCCAGGGTCCTAGAAGGCTTGACTAGCCACCTTGTCCGTCACTTCAGTCCAAGGTCCTGGGACGAAATGGCTTGTTCGGCAAAGGCAGATCTACATAAGGAAGAGGCTCCATCCAACGGTTGTATTTTTCACGTTTTGAACGCCCTCTGTCTTTTCCTCCCTTTGCTTTCTCTTTTCCCATTCCGTTGTTGTTTTTGATGGAGCATTACTTCCAAGCGTGGGTGGTAAAAGAGGTCGCAACGAGTCAGGGCAACAGACATCAAATTCTTCCAGGGGCCAGTTATATCGGCTAGTTAGTTTTTTTTTTTTTTTTTTTTTTTTTTTTTAATTTATTTGCTTCTACATCCCTCTTTGTAGGTAACCTACATCTTCCCGCTGCAGTAGATGCGTGCTCTGGCTCGATGGCCTGATATGCCTGTTTTAGGGAGGCAGGGGGCATTATGTGGTCTAGTGGTCTCGCCGCAGCTCCGAATCGCACTACACTTGACCGACACATCATCATTCACACCGTTTGAATAAACTTATAATCCACTTTCCACGAAGAGAAACAGAATAATACAAACAAAAACAGGGAAGGGGATGGAGGGTAGGCATACCACAACGAAAATATATGGATAAACACAGATTTTCTCTTCGTTCTTGGCAGCTGGGTTGGCGAGCGACCTTGCCGGATTAGCATGAGAACATCTTGTTCTTTGATTCACTAGTATCTACTAGGTGTCTAGTTATAATGGAAGATTTGCTGTTGAGTAAAGCTATATAAAGAGCGTATATTGGGCATTCGTCATGACGCCAAGGATAAAGCAACACACAGTGACAGCATGAATGAGCGAGCTTCCAAGAGAATGATTCGGGTCTACCCTCTCAAGGGAGGGAAAGGAAGACAATAGTCGTTCTTCCCGCCGCCGTTGTCCATGCACAACGGGCATTTCTGTATAAGCTTAATTTGCCCGCCACCGACACACTGAAACAAGGCATTCGTGTCAGAACTATCCCACCAGCCTGGGGAGTAACCGAGCTCGTCATTGATTCTTTGCTTGTAATCACCTGGCATGAGAGAAGACTCATTAGTGAATTCCAGGCACTTGTTGCGGCAGCAAAGGGCTACTTACCATATCGAAGAAGGGTGTGGCCGCAATAATTAAGGCCTGTAGTGCAGTCACCAGCCTCAGCCACGGGGGCAATGGCGGCCAGGGCGGCCATGAGGATGGATGTAATCTTGACCATGATGACAGATGAAAAGTTGTCGTGGGGATTCTGAATATATCTACAAGATATATGGTATGCCAGATGTGGTGATGTAAGGAAGGAAGAGATGAAAGATGAAGAGGGTAAAGAGGAAGGGACCAGACACTAGATGTGGGAGCGGAACTGAGGCCTTTTATACCTAAAATGTCTGGTGATGGTTTCCCCGGGGTCCCTCAACACCCTTGGGTCCAGTGGAATAAATGGCCAACATTTTGCGACCGAGCACATACATACATATGCATTCATGCATGCAAAACTGAAAAGATCGTCGACATATCTATGCAATACATGCTCGCAGCAGATCCCAAGCCGCGCATCAAATGCACTCAAGCAAATATGTTAGTCTTAGACAAACTCTACACCTGCTGGCTAATGCTCCATAGAGCGGCATTTATTTTCATTGGAGGGAGTGGCTAATGTGTTAATATGAACCCCCATTTCTTACAATACGGAAGTTTCTTAGCCTCGTCTTGTCACATCACATCAACGACGAGACTTCTTCTATAGACAGCGAGCTTGGCCGTAGAGACATTAAGTTCATATGTAAGTTTATCGGCGTTCATTGGTGGATCATTATTTATTTGACTCGGATCACGGCCATATCCCCCATTTCTAACTTGTGGCAGATTACGCTTTACTTGCATTTTAATTGATACTGTTCCCATTGAGTGCATAACACACAGCAACGGTGCTGCCAGGCATACATATATAGGGATTCCTTCACGCGTGAGTTATATTCAGACTAAGACTCAAGGCTAAGCCAAGTTGCGACCGTGATACAATCCCCCGACCACCCCGATCCTTCTTTTTCCCCTCTTTTTTTTTTTCAGAAAGTTGCTAGACAGAGAAATATTCTCGCTAATCAGAGCTAGTCATACCCGTATCTATGTACAAGCTCAAAAGAATAAGTCTTTTACCATAAGCTACAATAATCGCCGTGACCATCGCCTCCCTCCCTACAGATGTTGGGGCAAGTGCCGCTGTATAGAAGGTCTTTGCCAGAGGGATCTCTGCAGTTGAACAAGGACTTGGCTATTATGCTTGAGCGGGGACCTGGCTCAAAGCCCAAGGCTTTAATAATACTAGCTTTGTAGTCGTCTGAGGCGGAGCAGATATGATCAGTTGGGCTGGGCTAGATGAAAAGTGAATCGAACTGTTATCCAGCACTATATGGAACTGCCGAATAATCAATGCTCACCATATCTCAAAAGAGTATCGCCGCAGTATAGCAATCCCGGTACGCAGTCACCAGCCTCGGCCACGGGGGCAATGGCAGCCAGGGCGGCCATGAGGATGGTTGTAATCTTGACCATGATGGAAATTTCAGTCTGATGGTGTCTGTTTTTTTTGGTACTAATTAATGAGAATAAATGGATAAGTTGAAAGGTAAAGGAGTAAGAGCCAGACATCCAATCTTTTGGAGCATTATCCGAGCCCTTTATACATAAATTTCGTCTCTTGCTGGATCACGAAAAAGTTCGCAGCGCCAACAGCCTTGATGTGGACTGACTTGATGCAGAAAAGTCATCAAACCCCAGTGTTGTCTATTGGAACTTTAAACAGCGGTGAGAGCTAGCTTTGCATCAAGTAGTCTAGTCTAGTTGAAGTGAGGAGTCATAATTCTCAAGAAAACCGGCACCCCTCCCCCCTATCCACCCTTTTCTTTCTTAAGTTTTTTTTTTTCCTCATATATTGATAGCCTAAAATTCTTTCATATACTCGATAGATTCTGTAATTATTTAACGTCAATCTGACACAGGATGTATACACATTCATCATGATACTTCCAAGTCTAAGTTTTACTTGGACCAAGTACGCCAAGGTCGTTACGTTCAGGATACTGCATATAGATCATTATCATCAGAAGATTCGCAGCCAGAGAGTATCACCACCAATCAATGGAGCACTAGTCGTCTTGGCTGCCTTCTGCATCGGCACAGGAACAGGAGCAAGTCTTGTCGTACACAATCTCTCCGTTAGAGCCTGAACATAAGAACACGGAATCAGCCCTAACATAATCAGGCTCTCCACCTTTCGGAACCATGGCTTCTATGACCTGAGGCCAGCAGACCATTTTTTTTTTTAGTTATTAATTTCCGAGTTCTCAGTTTACACACCCAAGTGGGCTGTCCAGTACTCATCACATCTTTTCAAGTGTGTGGCCACAGTATCTTTACCCCGGCGTGCAGTTGGCAGTCTCAGCAATAGCGGCCAAAGCAGCCAGGGCGACCATAAAGAGGGGTTCAAGCCTGACCATGATAAGTAGCGGGTCTCGCAAGACGTAAAAATGACGTAAAAATGTCCCTTGAAAAGGATGTGCCTACTCCCAGAACGCGATGCCAAGATGTTGATAGGTGAGGAATGAAACAGAAAGTGAAATCAATACCGAGGCCCTTGGTAGCTTACTGATTCCTTCTCTGATGCCGAGAAAGCACCTGAAACTACCCACATATTCTTGATAACTTATTGGATATACTCGAGATTGGTCTGTTCAAACGTCGGTGCTACCAACTCCAACTCGAAGGATGGATATGCGCATGCCGAAAGAGGGGTTCTAAGAAAAGAAGAAACGAGGGGTGGAGAACGACACACGTGAAGACGAACATACATGAGAAGGCATAATTCCGCGATACTCTCGGCTCCATCGCTAGAGTTTCATAGCTTCTTACTTGTCCTTGAGAAGAGGGGAACATGTCGTTGATGTTCCGGGCGCATGAAACATGCGTACATCGTGATGCATGTATCACATATGCATACGAACATGGCCAACCAGCGAATGCGTTTTCCATGGTCCGCGAGCCCACATACAGCATGCATGCATGTGTGTAGTACAGTATCGACCAGATCGGCGAAATTGAAGCGATGGACTCAGATTCAGCGCTTCCAGACTACACATCCCGCACAGGAGCCACACTTGTTTCCATCTTCTTTCTTCGCCCTCGGCACTTTCCGCTTTCACACATATGGGGTAGTCGCATTCAGTCCTTCAGTCCAATGCCTTGACTCAAACTCGGGCATTTCATACCACTCCGCTGCTGCGCGGTGATGTAATTGTCGGGCAAACGCTCTCTGGGCCAATACGCCCCGTCTAGTCTCACGATGCAATCATCCCGCAAGTTCGTGCAGCTCTCTGCTCCGTGTTTCACTTTTCCTTGGATTTTTTTCTTTTTTTTTTCCCTGTGAGAAGGGGCCTCTGTTTCCTTTGCTTCGACGTTCCCATCTCGACCTATCATTTAGAAAAGAGGGGCTGCCGAGACATTGACGCATTTTCCAGACGAATTCTCGCCGATAGGATATTTGTTTTGAGAAATCGCACCTCAATGATCCATTGGCCCGTTTTTGTCTTTTCTCTTTTAGTCGCGCTGTCGTGGAAATGTCATCCAACAAAAATTCTGAAAGGACAGTCGCCATGCTACCATACTACGCGTAGAGCTCCTTAGTGTTCCACTAACTGAGGAGGTCTATGGGGCAGAGGAAGATGCGTGCTACCTATCCATCTGCTTAGTCTGAAACACTCGGACGAGCTCAGAGTCAGAATAAGTCGGCCAACTTGTCTGCCCTTGGCTGATAATTGGCGCATACAGTAAAGGAGGCCGCATGTGTAGCGGTGGAATCAACATTCTCTTCTTTGAAAGATATATACTGAAGCATCCGTTTCACGTAGTAATGATGCACGCCAACTTGTAGATGCTCTGAAGTGAAATTATCTAATTAAAAAGTAATATATCTAAAATAAAGGGCTAGCTCGAGCTCTGAGTGTGATGCAAGTTATTCCCACGTTCTCATTCTTTGACGATCCGGGAACAGGAGAGTATCATCACCAATCAGAACCGATTATTAGAATTAGCGTCTTTCTGGTTAAAGAAGCTTCAACAGCGCTCCTAGTCGAAGAAATCGCAACGGTCGTCCTCAAAGTCACCAAAGTCGAGGCAGCTGTCGTGGCAAACGTCGAGATATTCGATCTCTCCACCACCCAGGCATCTGAACAAGGCCCTGTCGTGGTATCCAAGCTCTCGGTCGACTTCGTAGCCAATAGCTCGGTCCACGGCGAAGTCAATTTTGTCATGGTAGTCGCCTGGTAACGTGAGTCGATGTTAGTTCAGATCTTGCTGGAGCCGGAGAAGAAGGAATATTGCTTACCAAAGCGAGACAGGACACTGCCACAGTAGTGAACACCCTCGGTGCACCAAGCAGACACGGCCACGGGAGCAATGGCGGCGACGACGGCGAAAACGGTGGAAGCGATTCTGACCATGATGACGGATTGGTGGAGTGGTTGAAGGTAGATGTAGAGTTGAGTAGGTTGATTAGAAGAATGGACAGAAGACCGAAGAAGACCGAATACGACCGAAGACCGAAGACGACTGAAGAAGACTTGAGAAGATTGAGGAAGACTGATGTTGTGAGAGATGATGGAGAAAAAGAATCCGTTGATTGAGGAGCAGCATCAGGGCCTTTAATAGTCAATTGTCGTGCCTGGGTCCAGGATGCAGACACGAAGAACTCGTCGCTCGAAAGGCGTCTTGGTCTTGGAGTAGCTAGCACGAATTTTTTTGCCGTGGATCGCATTGGTAGTGACGAGGATCAATCACTGTCTGGATCAGGCAGGTAAACAGGAGAGGTGAAAGTGACGGATGGAGTCTAGGACGAGCATTGCTGTTCTGAGCCTGTGAGCTAACCTGACGAACCTAGAAAGAGGTTTAGTATTCGTGCGGATAGCTTCACATTCCTCCGTGTGTTAGCTGCTAGCAAGTATATCTTACCGCAGCAGACGCAAGGAGAAGAAAAGACAGCAGCCCGGTGTTATCCCTTGTAGCGCAAAGGCCCGAAGTGCACGTCGCTGATGGAAAAGGATTTTTCGGTTCATTTCATTTGCACTTTATTAATCGTACAAACAAAGGGAGGGAAAGGGATTGGGAAATGTGAATGGGTGACTAGGAATTGGGCAATAGGGGAAGGGGAAATGGGAGATTTCTGTCACCACGTTTAGCTATTTTCCCATGCGTATTGTAGCTTCTTGCTTATTCTTCTGCAGGAGGGAAGCAGACTACGACCAGTTCCCGCACCATGAGAACGTGGATTACTCCGTCCAGTCTGCAAAACACTAAGCGGAATCTAGTCGACGAGGGCGCTCTCCAGGACAGGCATGTAAGGGCAGGTTTTCCAATGAACCGGTGAAATTGAAGAAGCACTGGGCTCGGATCAACACTATCAAGCTACACAAAGCAGTATAGGCCCACTCTTGGTCTTTCCCTTTTCTCTCTTCGGTCGTGGAGTGTTCCGCTGGGAAATGCATGGTTTCCATGTGTCATTCCATGTCTCGACTTCAAGTTCGGCGTTTTTTTCCTTCCCCACGACTCCGCTATGGGCTCGTCCACGTGGTATTATCCGCTCAACTTTTCACGACGTTACCCTACATGTGATCTCTCTGCTCGAAATAATACATTGAACCCCCGAAATAATAGATATAAATGCAGTTCCCAAGCAGATACTCAGTCCGTAGTCAGGTGCATAAGTCGAATACACGAAAGCTGTGGATAAAACGCAAATGCCTCTTCGAGTAAAAGACGGTAATTAGCAAGTCCCGAAAATCAAAACTTACTGAACGTGTGAGATGATGAACTCAAGGTATCTACTAGTCAATCGATATGCACTGCCTCTGTGAGCTGCAAACCACTATCCACACAGTTCAGAGTCTGTCAGTGACATGATCAACACCGTTATTCACATGTCTCGATTTCGTTCGAATCAATCAAGTTCATTTCTTCACACTAGCTGTCAAACTTTAAAACCAACACTAAAGCAACTGAGCTTCGGAAACAGGCCCAACTCGATTCTTGTGAGGCTTGCATTCTCATCGCTATGACTTGACACTCCGGTCCGTATCGGAGCCGCACAATACGTGCCGTAGCTGTCATGTAGCCATGTAAAATCGGCTAACGAGGACGCTTCGACATCGTTGGGTTTCCCACATGTCTGCCACGCTCGCTTGCATGCTGGGTCCTTGGCCTTAGCGCCCAACTAGGTAGATCTGTAGATCTCACAGTTTTGAGCACATTCCAAGCAGTCTAAGCACATCAGTTCAAGCCGGCCCCCGGCAATGGCGCCCGCACTCCTCTTGCTAGTAGGAAGTGGGATAGATTGCGTTCCATTCGTGCAAACTGCAAACGTCCAAATGGACACACTGTCAGCCACACTCGAACCAAACCCCACAAAAAATAGAGAGCGAGAGAGAGAGAGAGAGACCGGGCGTTTGACCGAGACACGTACGATACTCTTTTGTTGCATGGGAACCACGCCATCCTTGATCCAAAAGCCCCAGCTGCCCATCATGTTGGCCAGCATCATGTCCGTTGTCAGTCTGTCGCCCACCACAGCTACATGAGAGGCATCCGTCACACCCGTTTCGGGATGCTTCTTAAAGTAGTTCATGATGTCGGTGCCACAGCCTGGCTTCTTGACAGAATGCGACAGCACGTGGACGCCGGTGCTCTCCTCGACCAGGGCGGCTTGCTTCAGGTCCTTGTCCCAGGTGGTGGCGCCGGACGTGTTGGACACGATGAGCAGCTTGCGTCCTGGATAGGCTCGCTTCAAAGCGTCAAAGTGCTTCCTGTAGGGCTCGTAGACCTCTTTGGCATCGGGATAGGCAAAGCAGTCATCCTTGTCGAGGACGACGGCCCGAATGTCTGATTTCTCGTGACCAATCTTGAGGAGGCCCTTGTCCAGCGGGATGGGCAGGTCACTGAACGTGGAGACCGTGTAATGAGGCAGGCAGATGCTGGGCTTGAACAAGAGCCTCGTGGCGTTGAGCGAGGCGGAGAGATTGAGGTTCATGTCTGCTGGTCGTTTCGGAGCATAATTGTCTGATCAACGGGCGGCGCCTGCCTGACTGGCCTGACTCCCATGAAGCTGCGCTGAGCTGGGCTGGGCTGGGCTGGGCTGGGCTGCCTTTTCAGACCATGATCATGGATTGATAGATGATGGATCGCTGATGAGCTTGGCGGGTCCAAAAGAGCACGTCGTGCGGCATCCCAGCCAATTCAGAAAAAGCCACTCTGTGACGCGCGCGTCATAAACGCGGCTTGCCGCGCGGACCCAGCTTAATCGATAAGCCGTAGATTCCGATTGGAGCAACGCAACGTAACGCAACGTCCGTCCAGTGTCGTCGTCGCATCACAAGCTCGAATCTCTCCTGCCAGAGCCAGGAGCAATAGAAACCAAGCCAACCTGGAAGGGGGGAAGAGCACTTGCGCAGAAAAGGCTCCCGCGAGCAAAGCCAACCGGCAATCATGCCTCAAAAAAAGCCCATGCCCGACGATTCGCAAGCGGCCAACGCGGCCGACGGCGCAGCAGCAGCAGGCTCCTCGCGAAAGCGCTCCATCGATGCCACCGACCTCGAAGCCACTCCGACGAAACGACAACGCAGGTCCAAAGTCCACGAGTCTCTCGTTGAAGATGCGGCCTCCGCAACAGAAGACACTGTAACAGAGGCCAATGACGAAACCATCAGCATCCCAACAGCGCAAACGAGTCACGGCAGTCCCACAACAGGAACGGCGATGGCGACGACGACAACAACAACAACAACAACAACAACAACAGCCACCACTCCTCGTCGTCGAGGCCGCCCTCCCAAGGCCGCTGCGTCCCAAACCAGCACGCCATCCAAGACGCCATCCAAGACGCCCTCCAAGTCGATATTCGCCACACCCATCAAGAGGCACGCAGCCGATTTCACCACCCCGAAGAGACAGGCGGCAGATCGGTCCGCGCGCAAAAAGAGTGCACGCGCCCTCATAGAGAACCTCGTTGGCGATGGTATCGACAGCGACGAAGATGACGCAGACGATGACGTGCTGGTGCGAGAGATATACGAAGACAGTGGCGGTGAAGACGACCTCGCCAACAGTCAGAGCATCCCACATTATCGGGGCTTGCTCGAGGAGAATGCCACGACTGCTGCTGCACTCGAGGGAAGTGATGCTTCGCCGTCGAAACCCGGAAGGAAGCAAGGAGTAAAAGCCAGACGCGCCAGATCGCCGACTCCCCCGCGCAATCTAGCCGCCCACGAACTTTACTTTACGCACAACAAACCCGGGCGGCCCAAGACGTCTGACAACGCGCTCGGGTCCCTGGCCATGCTCACGCACGACGAATACTTTTCCATCCTCAACGGCCACGACCACGTCGACCGCCACGGCCAAGACATCGAGTATCTGGAGAACCTGCACGCCGAATTGTTCCCGCAATGGATCTTTGAGCTCGCTCAAGGCTACAGCCTCTGTCTCTACGGCTTCGGCTCCAAGAGAAACCTGCTCCAAAAGTTCGCGAGGCACCTCCAACAACAACGCGATACCGCCGCGCATCACGCAGGGGACGACTCGCCACTCTCCCGCCGCAAGACCATCATCGTCAACGGCTACACACACACCACCACACTTCGCGAAATCCTGACCTGCATCAGCAACGCCGTCCACCCGGCCCTCAAACCACCATCCTCTTCTCCCACCGCCATGCTCTCCAGCATCCTCTCCCAACTATCCTCGACGTCCTTGACCCTCACCATCCTCATCAACTCCATCGACGCCAACCCGCTCCGCAAACCCAGCACGCAGTCCATCCTCTCCCAGCTCGCCTCCCATCCACAAATCAACCTCATCTGCTCCGCCGATACGCCCGACTTCTCTCTCCTTTGGGACATTGGCATCCGCTCCGCCTTTAATTTCCTCTTCCACGACTGCACCACGTTTGCGCCCTTTACCGTCGAACTAGACGTGGTGGATGAGGTCCACGAGCTCCTCGGTCGTCAGGCCCGTCGCGTCAACGGCAGAGAGGGCGTCGCCTTTGTCCTCAAGAGTCTGCCCGAAAATGCCAAGAAGCTGTTTCAGTTGCTCGTCGGGGAGGTGCTCATTGCTGGTATGGAGGATGAGGGCACCTCGTCGCGGGATGACGAAGCAGCAGGGGTAGAGTATAGAATGGTCTACAACAAGGCGGTGGAGGAATTCATCTGTAGTTCCGAGATGGCTTTTCGGACCCTGCTGAAAGAGTGCGTGCTGCCGGTTTTTTTTTTCTTTTCTTTTTTCTAAGTGTTTTTTTTCTATCCCCAGCCAACTGAATTCTCCCAAACAGACACTAACATGTCATGGCCCCTTCGTCTCCAGATTCCACGACCACCAAATGATTACGAGTCGCAAAGATGCCCTCGGCACGGAACTCCTCAGCGTGCCGTTTCCAAAGGAAGAGCTGGAAGCCATTTTAGAGGATTTGATGGCGTGAGGCAATCAAATGCGCGCGTTGCCTCGCGGTCATTTGTTCTGCGTGGCGTGATGCGGTCGGATGTGATCCATTTCTCGCGTGGCATCGCATCATCATTCGCTGTCATTGGCAGGACCGCAATAACTTGGCTGCTTGTCCACGCGGTAACAGTCGACGACGCATCCCGTTTATCTTTTTCTTCTTCTTTATTCTTTTTCTTTTCTTTTCTTTTCTTTTTTTTTTCTTTTATTTTTGTCTTCTCATCCTGAGTTAGGAGACAACACGATGAGAAAAGTTTAGTACGTCCGGGAATGTTTTTCAAAAGCCATGGGTCGCATCTACGTGGAGGTTTTGAACTTGTATGCATAGCGTGTCGCATTTAGGGGGGCGTCTTAGCATGAGAGGGATCTGTCTTTGTTGTTATGCGTGTACAATCCTAAGATGGACATGCCCTGTAATTATATTGTAGACAATAAATGGAGCATTGTGTGATTACACAGCCTACTTTGCATGACGGACATTGATATCGCCACGCAACCTACATTGTATGATGACATTGATACGAGCTACAACGTACACTGTATAATGAGCATTGATATCATCACACAAGTACACTGTACAATAAGCATTCTGCACAGTATAATCTGTGCATTGTAAAGCTGAACATTGCGCATAATCATCAATGAGCCTTGTGGAATGACAACTCACCCATCGCGTGGCCCCTAGCCTAACTGGTCCGGCTCTTGCTCTATTTTCCCATGAATGGAAGACGGAAAAAGTGGCAATGAGACTTATCACTCCCACTTCATTAAGGGATGACTAGAGTATCCACTGTTACGTCAACTCCCAGTACCACGCCCCCCCCCCCCTTTGTTTTGTCGTCCTCGCCTCACGGAGATGGGGAGAGAAGAGGGGTACAGAATAAAAGACGAAAGAGTATAAAAAAGAGTATTAAAAAGAAGAAAAACGAAAAAGAAATAGAAAAAAAACAGCTCGCTATATGCCCATACTTTTTACGCACGTCCACAGCACAACCGGCACAATGACATTGTCATTCCCGCCCGTCAACACTGCCTCCGTCAAACTTGCAAGAGAAGCACACATTCCGGCGTTCCTCGTGCTCGTGACTATTCCCATCGAGTCATTGTCAGTCCTGGGCCATCCGCCTATGCGTAGCCACATCCCCGCGGCAGCGAGGCCCAGAAAGACAGCCACGGAAAAGGCAACGCTGCCTTCGAGGCTCTTGCCGCCGCCCCAGAGCCACTTGCGGCGTCCGTAGCGACGCCCAATCAGCGACGCCGCTGCGTCTCCCAGGCCAACGCAGATGACACCGGAGACCATGCTGACGTCGCGTGTGGGGACTTCCCAGCCGGCGAGGCAGCCTGAGCCTGTGCGGGAGAGAGACGAGAGGGAGAGCCAGAGGGGGATGGCGCACCCAATGAGCAGGAATATATGCGAGATGACGACTGGTCCACGGAAGTCTCGGCCGTCGACGTAGGGCGCCAGAAACGATGCAATGGGCTTGGATAGCGGCGGGAGTTGGCTGGCTCGGAGGAGGTCCAGGATGAGAAAGATGGCGAGGATCAGGGATAAGGCAAGACCGGCGTAGGCCGGGTCGACGTACGTTGCGGGTAGAAACATGCCTACCATCATGAAGTGGAATACTTTACGTCTTGTATCAACCTCGTATGTTTCTTTGAGCTGAAAAACAATAGTCAATCCAAACATGAGGATGAAGATCCAATAAGCACTCAGCACGAGCCGTGTGTTAGCCGCGCCCAAGTCACTGTGTCGGAGGTGCTCGACCCAGCCCAGATGGCAATACTTGTCGTCGCTGGCCCAAGCAGGAGTCCCAGCAGCACCACCTACCATGCGAGCGGGCAGGCAGATCCAGCGCTCGAGATTGTTCCTGACAACCTGAAAACGGAACCAGGGTAAATTTCCAAACATGTAGCCAAGAGCCCATCCAATGGGTTCTAACCCATCGAGGGCGTACCACTCAACATAGGTGCGGACGCCGATGAGAATAATGCCGAGCAAGCTCACGTACACGTAGGCTGCGTAGGCCCATTTCCGCACGGCAGCCTGGCCATAAGTGAGCCGAATATACGGCCGCAACGACAGGGAGGCTGTCCGCTTTCTTCTTCCAGAAAATGACTTTGGTGTCGGTTTTGCAAGAGGTTGGTCGAGAAGGGGCAATGTGTTCCGTCTTTGAGTTCCGCAATCAGGCCCTTCGTCCGCTGCGGGTGTCATTACCACTGTAGATACAGACGAAGCATTGTCATGAGTGGTTGAACCGAGCGTCTGCACCCTCAGGGGTCCTCTGAATATGGGAATATCGTCTTCCTCGTCAGCCGAGGACAGGGTATCGTAAGAGCGATCGTCATGCGTCGAGCCCACCAGGTCGTTCTTGATTCGGTGCCACGACAGATATTTGCGAATGTCCTTCCAAAATCGGTACTTTTGCGATTTGGAGGGCTTCCGAAATCGCCATTTGGGAACCCGCGCCAGCGCAATGCCCCATCGGATGACGGGTCCGCAGAAGACTATCACGGCCAGCCCGCCGCCCCAGAGAAGTCCCTTGAGGATCTTTGCTTGTGGCGATGATGACAAGATAAGAACGTTTATGAGTGCAATGGAGAGCAACTGGAGCTCGGTGGCCAGAAGACTGGTTGTTGTAAGATGATGCAGGACGACGCAAAGCGTGTGGTGAATGGGATACAGCAGGACCAGTGCTTCTGCTGACAAGAAGGAATATGTCGAGTTGAGCCTGGAGGGCGAGTCTAGCTTCCAGGAGCCCCAGATCAAGGGTAGACAGGCAGTTGCCCAGTGTAGAGAGTCGTATGAGGCCGTCACATCGAGCTTGGGTAGTAGGCCCTGAGGCAGTGAGCTGATGCTCAAGATGATATTGGGCAGAACTGCTCCCGGGATAGTTCTAGCCACGAGAAGAGATACAAAAGTCGTGATGGCGGGGGGATATAATAAAGGAGCAGGGTCGAAATGAGAAGGAATCCGCAAGGGAAGCCACCGGGATGGCTTCCTATGTCTATATGACCAGGCCAGAACTCGCAGAGGGTAGAGTGCCAGCAGAGAGGCGTAGAGCAAGCTTAAATACTGGAAGTCTGCCATCATGTTTGTCAGGTGGAGGAGGATTTCTTTGTCAGGGAAGCAGAATCATGACATACCTCTGCTCCAGATGGTGCGGAATATCGGCGAAACATGGGTGCTCGTCACTGTCATGTAGCCCAGAGAAGCCACAATCCCCGCCTCGGTTGCTCTTCGCACAAGGTTTCTGTTCCGGCGCAAAACACTAAAGGCACGCTCCTTGTGTGATTGTTCTTTCGGGGCGAGTGGCGGAGTCATGCTTTGGACGCCGTCATGTTCGAGGGCCAGAGGCGACGGAATGGGTGTTGATATGCCTGAGACGGGTTCCTTGCTATGCCTAAGGCCCTTGTGCGATTTGACCCTTGGCGCGGGTAACCCGCGTAGAAAGTGCTCGTCGTCGGCCTCAGTCCCACTCTCGCTGCCTGGTGGTGTAGATTCGTGGGAGAACAAGGCAAGTCCTGGAGGTGACAGACGTGCGACATGACGGGAGGAGCCGCGGGTTAGGGTGGTGGTGGTGGTTGTAATGTTGAGAAAGCTTTCCGACGAATGCGGCAGCTCGGAGCTCTGATGGTGGTAGGGATGGGGACTTCGATCCAACTTCCGCAACGCATCCTGCTGGTCGGCATCGGGAGGCGACGACGCCAACGCAGACTCTGCTGACATTTGGTGAGCTGTCTGGTTTTAGAAGGGGAATCGAACAATGGGGAAAGGAAACCACTACGCCCCAACCAAGCGTTGAATCGAGGGAGTGGACAAGCGGCCCAACCAAGGCTGGTCGGTCCGAGCCCCGTCCAGAATTGCGATCAATATAGCAAGAAAGGCAACATTGAAGACACAGTCAACGGCGAGAATAGATGGAGGGGCCGTGTGGACGAGAGAACCAGTACCGCCCGCTGGGCGCTGGGATGCGGGAGATTGACGAAGGCTTGTCTTCGGCTGCAAGATGGTGGCCGGGCTTTGACTCCGTTTGTTCGTTTGTTCGTGGTTGCGTGGTCACTGTGGCTGTGAAGGTACAAGTGCGTCGAGAGTGACGGGTGGCGGGTGGCGGATGGCGGATGGCGGATGGAAAAGGTGGATTGGTTGATGTTGGCGCCTGGACAGGATTGGTCAGGCTTGGAGACCTGGTCGCGCAACTACCCTGTAAGGACATCTGCGTTCTTTCGTGCTGGCCGCATGTGGTGTTGTATCCATTTCTTGTGTTGAAGTCGAGAGCTGCTCCAAGTCCATTGGGCACAGAACTTGGTAGGAAGCTGGCACACGTCACTTCTACTTCATCGTTGCTCGCCGCCAGCCGACGACTAATTATTCCCCTCATTTGCCTCTCCAAGGACCACATGTGCGTGTGTGCATCATCTAGGACATGCAACATTAGTATGTATGTATGTATATTACACCCTGAAACGAACATTCCTTGCCGCGAGATCCTCCCACGGACGATGCCGTCACCTACCTGGACTTCGATTTCAATTTCAGGGGTCGCGAATGTGGCCACGAACGGAAACTGTAGGCCGTCCAGCCACGACGAACGCACGAGCCACTAGCTAAGCCACGACACCAGTATCCAAGACTAAACCGAAACTGTCTGGTTTATTAATGTTATCACACACCATACATATAGTGGGAGTACATACACTCTCTTACCTTACACTTGCCGAGGCCCTGCACATGTTCAGCAAGACATACTTTTTGGGGATGAAAAGAAAACGAAGATGAAATGGACGATGCGCAGCACTGCATGCCGGTTCGCAAAGGAGATGCAGACTGCTCTCGATGTGCCTGCCGCATGAGTGACGGCCAACAATCTCGAGGTGCGAACATGGCCTGGCATGGATAGGATCGGGTTGTGAATACTGGCGAGGCAGCCGACGGCTATCCGGAACTATCGGGAAGTGCCTGCCAGTAGAAGCTTGGAGACATCCGTTTTCCTTCTTTCACGCGTGAGGCTACGGCTGAAATATGGAAGTGGAAGATGGCACAGGACGGGCCAGGTCAGGTAGGAAAAAAAAACATCGAGATGCCGAGAAGTCGAAATGTCGAGATGTCGCAGAGGTCAACAAGCAGCGGCATACCTCGCAGGTGTGCGCATCCCTCTCGGCCAATTCGTCATCGAAAAGTCGACAGAAGCGCAGTAGACATGACAGCTGGTTGTGCACACAGACAATAACAAATTCAACAAGTCCAGTGCAGTGCTGCCCAGTTGAGTGGCTCGTATCGCCTGGCGAATGCGGCCGGAGACGACTTCGCTCCCGACGCTCCAGACTAGTCTAACCAGATATAAGATTAGCGTCCAATAGCTCCGACCAGTCCTATCAGACTAACCACCTAGTGAGTCTGGACCACGCGATTGGGGGTCGAGCTGCAAAGTCAGAAACATTGTCCAGACGACGTCGAACCATGTCTGTGTGTGGCCAAGTGCGGAGTGGCGTCACTCGCAGCCGCCGTGTTCAACGTTGGAAGGCGCAACGGACGACCCAACGTCCCATCTCCTTGCTGCCGAGAAGGAGAAGGCCACGCCTCCGTCCTTAGCTTTGCCGGAGCAGCCTCGAGTTGGTCTAATTAGCTGCTTTGGAAAAAAGGATCAATAGTGGGTGTTCAGGTGTGGAGGTGCAGCCCCCTTCACGGCATTAGGAAGATTGTCTGGGAGTTCTGGTGCTTGTCGGTGACAACGTGTGGCGCGCCCAGAAGGAGGCTCCCCTGTCCGCCCACTCCTGCCATGTTCATGTTCCCATTGCGCCAAGCCAGGATGAACTGGAGGCAGGACCAAGACGAACAGTGCAGCACTGCCCCCTTTTTTGTTTAGCCCCATCGTCCACCGCCGCCGTCTTGGACGGAGGAACTACAGTGGATTCAGATAATCTGAATATTTTCCCCATCCAGTGTTGGTCTGGTGTGAGCAGCGCTTCGGAGTTACAGCCCACGACCCACCCACTCGCTGGTACCCATCTGACGCGTCCCCATCAGGTCACACACCCTGGCCCTGGCATCCCGGCACCTGGGAACGACAATGATGTCGACTTACTGCCCCCCACGCTGCGCCACTGAATATTTCAATCTCAGGCCTTCTTGCAGCCCCAGCTGTCATCTGCTCGCACTCCCTGGCCTGTCATTGTCGAATTGTCGTCGAGCCAAGAAACAGAGTTCGAAGCTTGTGGCGTCGTAACCCCGGCTTTGCATTGCATCTAGCTCCAGCATTTAGCTTGTATCATCCACAGCCAAGGGTTTTTATTTTCATTTTTATTTATTTTTGCTTGCTTGAATGGACGTTGAAACTTCCGAACACGAGCTCGGGCCCGCCTGGCTGGCGGAAATCTGCACGGTCTTCGACGGCTGGACTCCACCCGCTCAACGAACCATCCCATGGCATAATCATCACTTCACATCAGTCAACACAACTCACTCCTTTTTTCCCTCTCTCTTTTTCTCTCCGACAACGCGGGGATAAAGTTCAATCATACACTCTGGCCGAATTTCGCTTCGTTTGAATTTCTACTCCGTCGGGCAATTCTCTCTCCTCGGCACTCATCAACTCACCAGCTTGCTTTCCGTCCCTTGCAAAATTGGGCAACACTGGTGCAGATTTTGTGATTCCACACCGTCTCTCAGATCTCTTCGGAAAGTTTTGTCATTCCCCCCACGTTATTCATCGCCATCCAGCCTATCACGCTGGCCAATCACATCGTCCATCTTGGCTCTTCTTCAACACCGGTCGTCAAGCATAAGCTCGCTCGGAAGTAATCTATCCCGTTGCCGCCACTGTTACGTTTGCTTGTCAGCCATTTTCGAACCATCTACATACATCAAAATTTCCTGCGTCTCTGATTTTCCGTCACGATGTCTCCAACGACTGCCAACCACAATGGTGACTCTCAACTAGAGACCGGACTGCTGAGCACACGAGAAGAAGAAAAGATCCCTTGCATCACACCAGGATCCTACCAGGCCAAGTCATCATCGGCTGTATGTCCTTCTGGGACACAGAGGCGATCCGGGAAAATGTCTCCTTTCCGGCGAGCTACCCTGATTCTCACCTTCAGTCTTCTCCTTGGTCTGGGGCTCACCCTGGCCCGGAGCTCGTCTCTGACTCCTTCATGCATGACTTGGGCTCATAGTCGTCACCAAGGCTCGTTCAACATTGCCCGAGCCGCTGTGAACAAGAGGCAAGATGGTTCCGCGACGAACGCTACCACTCCTCGATCATCTATCGACCAAAGCAAAACTTCAGCCAATTCCGAACAATCGACCCCGCCAGTAGTCGTTAGTTCTAGCACGCTGCCTTGTCAGTACACACCAGCTCCTCATGGTTTTTTTCTTCTTCATATTTTAACCTGATGTATCATGATGCTGATATGTGCAATGTCAACAGTGCCCGTCGTTCCTACAACATCGAAGCCAGCAACCCCATCATCGCCGCCTCCTCAAGCCACTCCAACTTCTGCCTCCACTACGCCACAACAGCCAGCGCTGCCACCGTCATCGAGCATTACCTCCACGACTATTCAAGCTCCTCCTACGCCCCTTCCAATCGCCACTACGCCCGGTCAAATCGAGACGTCGACCCCGTCCAACAACCCCGAAAGCTCTGGTATGTCCACGACGAGACAGGATCCCGTCTTCACATCTTCTTCTTCTTCTTCCTCCTCCTCTTCTTCTCCAAGTGTAGTCCAGGTGTCCTCTTCCAGTAGGATAACCAAAACCGAACCCTCCTTCATTGATACTACGACTCCCTCATCCCATCATGATGCCAGTATGTTGATTTTCCGTCTACGCATTTGCGACGTCTTGGCCAACAAAATGTCCATGAATTCTGGTTTCTTTTCCAAACAAAAAAAAAAACACATTATTTGGGTGGAAAAGCCACAAGCATATGAAATGAGACCCTCGCCACCTAACATGTTCGTGATGCAGCAAAAGCAGTATCAAAAACTCCTTCTGTGTTCACTTCCCCTGTCTTACCTGGTGCGTGATGGACGCTCCTATCTCGAGTTCATTCCTGGCCGAGCACTTGATTTTTGCACATCATTTTTTGATGGCTCACTATGCTGTTGACTTTACCCACTTCCTCCCTATGGACACTACTGCTTTGACTGGACCGACCTTTTTTCCTTTCCTCTTCTTTTTTCAGCTTGGTGTAATGATTATCAGCTAACTGTGTATCCACAGCAACGACGACCCCGGATTCAGTCCCCACAACCACCCCATTTGAAAAGACAATTACCACGGGCCGTGTCATCACAAGCAGCCCAGTGCCCCGGATCTTTACAACAGTGTTGCCAAATGGCGGCATTCTGACAATCACTTCGACCTCGTGGGTCGCTATCGTGCCGACTGATCGACCGACTTCTAGCTCAGAACCCAAATTGCAGAATGCGGCACCTAAATCTCTGGGCAGCTCCAGGCTTGTCACAGCTGTGGGCGCGGCGGCCCTCTGCATTCTCTTGTACTGAATTGAGGCCTTACACACACTATATCGCCAGTTGCACCAGTTTCAGCTGCTTCTATTCTGGTTTGCGCACGACCTCGTCAAATGCGTCTTCTGTTCTCTGCAGCGCTATCATCTGTTTTATGATGTAACGACTTTCCTTTCCTTTCGGTTCACAGAGCGACCCGCGTTAGCAGTATAGCACGTTCATGGAAAATGAGCGACTATGCTGTACGCAAGAGCTTTCTTTTTCTTTCTTTCTTTCCTTTTCTTTTTTTTCTTTCTTTTTTTTTAAAAAAAAAAAATAGTTGATTCTCAATCGAGCGGTCATGTGTATCTTGATGGGATTAATATGGCCATGGCGCTTTAATCTGGGCACGTGCTACATGTATGTAAAAGAGAAGAGAGCGATGCGAAATTTAGCGGCATCTTTGAATAATGAGAAAAAGATTCCAGGCGAAAGAAGAAATCACCGGGTCATTGGCAATCTTTTCAACAGCCACGAGACTTGGAAAAAGATGACACGTGAATCATGAACTTTACTAAATTATAGAATGAAAAGCCAGTGCGCCGCAAACTCCATATTTTCCCCCGAACCGCTGATCCGGGTTTCCCACTTGCATTGTTAACAGTGATTTTAGCCAGGTCCTATTTTGGGCATGTCATGATGCTCGCTCAGTTTCGACAAGTATGTGTTTAGCTCCTCGACTCGTTCTTTGTGCGTTTTAAGAAGCTCGGGTCGCGAAGTTGATGATTCAGCTAACTTTTGGAGCTTTTTTTTTTCGTTTCATGGCAAAAGACGATACCCCCGCGCCGTTAGCACGCGAACCATGTTTCTTGGTTATGGTAATTGCTTCAATCAATCTTTCATGGTATTCCTCCCGCTCGAGTTCCTTTTGAGTGCCACAAATGCCCTTGTATTTTGACTTACCCGTTTCCGCTTCACCTCCTCGTACCGCCTCTCTGACTCTGTCTTTCTCACCTCGGGGACCTCGTTTTCGTCAATGTCGTTGTCACTGTGATTATTGTATTGCTTTGATCGATGCGCATCTTGTTCAATTGCGTCCGGCGCATCAGCCGGGATGGTGTCCCGTTTCGTCTTGACAACATCACCGGCATCTCCGCCCGAGAGATTCTTCTCCAGGTCGTTCTTGTCCTTCCTCCTTTTCTTCTTTTTCTGGATCTTGGCGCCCTTGAGCTTGAGGGCGCCGCCTCCGATGGTGGTATATTCGCCGGACGGCATGGCGGACTTCGTGGGCCGCCGTCAACCTGGCCGAGGCGGAGAAAAGGCGAGAGAGGGTCAAATGCTGTTTGACCGGAACAGAAGATTGATTGATGGATGGAAGACCAGACAGCCATCGGCCGAATGGAAAGAGAAGCTCTATTCGATTCTGATTCGCTGGAATGGGGCAGACTGAAGTGCGACATATTACCTAATCAATAGAGTCTGCCAGCCATGGCAATCGATGAATGGATGCATGTGGGGTCTGGTCGAATTAGCGCCGGGCGGCCTAATTCCAGCCAATGAGATCATGTACGTAACTGAAATACAAGGGGGGCGAGCCTTTCTTCTGTCGTCAATGCTCATCATCAATGTGCTTGCCCTGGCCTTGGCTTGCTTTCCTTCCAACACGCGTGTGCCGCTGGCAAACCTCCATCTTGTCTGGGGGAGGTTTCGCATCTTTTGCTCTCGTCCAATTCAACCGCAATTCAACCCATTCGGCATTCCTATCACATGCGTACACACATAGGAATTTCTATTTGTCTTCTCGAATCCATGGGCGCAAATCATCTTGACCGCCCTTCGTTGTCAATCACTTTGCTGTTGTAAATACCCTTTTTCTTCTTCTTTTCTTTTTCCTCTTGGTTCGCACATACTTCGCTACCACACGCCGCGGGATTCTGCTCTCGTCCAGCTCTCCCTTCAAACACAGCACAGCAGCTCGTTCGCCCACCGAAGTCCCTCCAATATTTAACTTGCCTTTTGCATCGACAAAGATATTTCGATCGCGCTGTGAGCTCGCTCATCGACATGGGCTGTGTTTGCTAAGATTTGCCTTTTTTCTTTCTTTCTTCTTTACGCTGTTGCCGTCCACAATCGGTCGCCCAACCACGGAACCATCGAGGGATAGAAAGAAGCATTGTCGCTGGTGTCTTTTTCTGCTGCGCTTTGCGGGAAGCAGAACAACTCGCCATGCCCTCCTATGGCGTGCAATCTCAGTCGCGAGACTCGTTGGAGCTGGCCTCTCTGGCGAGCTCGAGCATGGTGAATGATGGGCCAGAATCGGAAATATCCTCCAGACAGAGCATCTCTTCATCGAGAAGATTGTCTCTTGTGGAGGAGGAGGATGATCCTCTCAACGCGAACAACCCGGCCGGCCGACTGGGTCGATCGTACTCGGTCTCATCAACATTCGACTTCGCCGCGAATCTGTACCCGCTCAGTTCGACTACGGGTGCGGGAGGATATGCACCGATTGGAGCGCCAACGTCGGGGGCACGATCGAGTGGTGCGCTGGGAGGAGGATCGTTGGAGAAGCACAAGACTTTGACATATCTCAATGGACTGTCGCTCATTATCGGTCTCATTATTGGATCTGGAATTTTCTCGTCCCCCAGCCAGATCAGCTCCAAGGTTGGGTCGCCTGGTGCAGCGCTGGTGGTATGGGTCGTTGCAGGAATACTAGCCTGGACTGGCGCGGCATCTTATGCCGAGCTGGGAGGTGCCATACCGCTCAATGGCGGCGCACAAGTGTATCTTGCCAAGACCTTCGGTGAGCTTTCCGGGTTCCTGTTTACCTGGACGGCTGTTTTGGTTCTCAAACCAGGTAGCGCTGCCATTATAGCAATCATCATGGCGGAGTATTTTGTGCGCGCCATTATCGGGGCCGAGGCAGAGTATGTCGACCCATGGGTGCACAAGTCAGTCGCCCTGACGGGCATTTTGTTGGTCACTCTAGTCAGTTGTGTTTCCACGCGTATGGGCACGCGCATCAACGACGTGCTCATGTTTCTGAAATTTGTGGCATTGCTGTTTGTCACCGTGGTCGGCGTCGTCGTCGCCGTTACTGGGTACACTTTTGTTGGCGAGACAGATGTGGCATGGAAGGCGAAGGACTGGTTCAGCGACACATCGACGGACCTTTCAAACTGGGCTGTGGCCTTGTATGGCGGTCTCTGGGCCTACGACGGCTGGGACAATGTATGTGCTTCTAGATTGACACTTTCTTCCTCTCTTCGTTCTTGTTGTTGTCATGTTTTTGTAACTCACGCAGATTACTGACCTTTTTTTTTTTTTTTACAGACAAGTTACGTGGTCGGAGAATTTCGCAATCCAAGCAGAGATCTGCCTCGAGTTATTCATACAGCCATGCCGCTTGTGATAATAAGCTACGTGTTGGCAAACGTGGCATATTTTCTCGTACTGCCCGTGGAAGAAGTCAACGGCTCCAACACCGTGGCTGTCATGTTTGGCTCCAAGGTTTTCGGCCCGATTGGATCCATTATTTTAGCACTCGTGGTCAGCGCCAGCTGCTTAGGAGCTCTCACGTCGTCGACATTTACCGCTGGCCGGCTGGTTTATGTCGCTGGCAAGGAGGGCTACATCCCTGCGATATTTGGCAAGATTGGTCTTCACGCCCACCATCAAGACCATGGTCTGTCTTCACAGCGAAGTCGAAGTTGCGTCTCTCGCAAACTAGACCAACTCTTCGGTGACGGCGAAATGGGCTTCTTCTTCACCCCCATCTATGCTCTCTTATTCAATGGCATCATCACCATTGCCTACTGCGTCGTCGGCGAATTCCCTACCCTCGTGACTTTTTACGGCGTCGCCGGCTACACATTTTACTTTTGCGCCGTGCTCGGCCTCATTATCCTGCGTGTCAAGGAGCCGCAGCTCGAAAGACCATATAAGACGTGGATCACGACCCCCATCATCTTCTGCTGCGTCAGTCTTTTTCTTCTTAGCAGGGCCGTGTTTGCGCGGCCGATTCAAACATTGGCGGTGATTGCGTTTGTCATTGCAGGCATACCCGTATACTTCTGGCGTGTCCACGGAAGAGACAAGCCAAAGAAAACCGTCGGGGAAGAACCATGGTGGCGGTTCTGGAAGAGATGAGCGACGAACAACAAGAACAACAACAACATCATCATCATCATCATCATCAATATGCAAAAAGAAGGGAGACGTATCACAGAGGGACTAAGTCATGCCGGAACAAGGAGCACTTGGATGGCATATGAATGATGCACAGTAGATTCATTTTCTGGATATGTGCACCTTGATTGTGCCTCTGCGCAGAGAAGAAGAGTTTATTTTTTCTTGATTCCGCTTTGCATTCATATAAATACCCTGAGAAGCATAGCATGTACGTATATACATATCTATATTTGACACGCAGATGCATCGAAACTTTGCATGAACGGAGCAGAAGCGTTAATGGACACGGGACTTGTAGTCAGGGTCACATGGGCAGCGTGGTAGTATTGTGTTGCGTGCTTTTTCCACCATTGAGAAGATAGTCTGGGTACACGGGCAGCATCATAGCATCTAAATTGGTATATTTGCCAGGTATGAGCAGCGTTGCCAAACCGCAGGGCCACGAATTTTGGTATGCAAGCCATTGTGACACACCGAACTGGAGGAAAGGGCGTGCAGGCTGCCTCCATATGCAGAAAATCGGGGTGCAACGGACAAGAGAAAAGAAGCCATGCGTCATATCGATTCTGCAGTGCTGACTCGGACGGGATATACCTTGGGCCACGGGCCGCTGGGGTCTCTTTCATCGGCACTGTATTTATGAGATGCGAGGATGCGATGAGTGTGTAGATGTGGCTGTAGCGGATGACTACTCGGCCTGTGGCCCATTTCCCATGACGAAGATGTGCCTTTTCCGGTTTGTAGTTTTTTTTTGTTTTATTTTTCCACGTTCACATTGTAAAACATGTGAATTGAAATTGTTATTGATCAGAGCTGGCTAGTACTGTTACGTCATTGTCATCCACCTCGCGTGTCAATTTATCTCTTGCCATTTAGAACAACTTTTTCTTCTTCTTCTTTTTTTTTTCTTTTTTTTTTCTTTTTTTTTACCGAGGGATATCGCTATCGATTCATCATCCCCTAGTTTACTTCTTTCTATCGCCATAGGACCTTGTGGCGTAGTCTCCCTTGTAAACGATGAGATCCTCGGGGCGATAGTCGTGCTTGCCAGTGAGGTAACTGGTGAGAATCGCCTTGGTGCCATCCGCGTAGCGTTTCTGCGCATCCAGAGACGTGCCCGACATGTGAGGCACCATTGCGTTGCCGCCGCCGAAGGGGTTCTTGGCGGTCCGGAGGGGGTGTCCTGGCGCGGCGGGCTGGGGAAACCACACGTCACCTCCATAGCCGGCGAGATGTCCGGACTTGAGGGCTGCGGCGACGGCGTTCTCGTCAATGATGGCGCCGCGGGCGGTGTTGATGAGGTAAGAGCCTAAGGACGGGGCACGTTAGCGAACATGTTTTCCCATCGAATCATTGACCACGTCGTCAAATGATTGAACACGAAAGACTTGGATATGCCATCCGTCCTGATTCACTTACCCTTCTTCATTTTGCTTATCAGCTCTTTGTTGAAGAGACGCTCGGTGCCCTTGTGCAGTGGGCAGTTGATGGTGACTATATCACAGCGTGCGAGCAACTCGTCCAGCGTGTCGACGCGCTTGCATCCAATCTCCTTTTCCTTGTCCTCACTGAGGGGCTGGTAGTCAAAGTACAGGAGCTCCTTGCAGTCGAATGCTTTGAGCCGGCGGAGGACACGTTCCCCGATACGGCCAACGGCAACGGTTCCGACCACTTTGTTTTCAAGATCGTACTCCTGTTTGGCGACGGCAGCAACGTCCCAGTCACCACGCTCGACCTGTTCGTGGGCGGGGACAAAGTTGCGTACCAGGATCAGTATGGTCATGACGACGTGCTCGGCTACGGAGACGACGTTGCTGCCAGTCACTTCGGCCACGGTAATTCCGCCATTCGTCTTGTTGGCAGCTACGAGGTCGACGTGATCGGATCCTATACCGGCGGTTATGGCAATCTTGAGGTTCTTGGCCTTGGCCAGACGCTCTTCGGTCAGATAACCAGGATGAAATCTTGGGCTCGAGTTAGCAAGCACCCGAGAATGTTGTCTTCCTTTCTCTTTTGGGTTTCTTCTCCGCTGTTGACACCCTTCTCTTCACGAAAAAGATGAATATGAAAACGAAAATGCGCTTACGGGGTCGTGATGATGATTTCGGCATCGACAAGTTCTTGATCGAATTTGGAGTTCTCGCCTTCCTTGTCTGAAGTGGTGACCAGCGTGTGACCCTGGTCCTCTAACCATTTCCGCAGGCCGAGCTCATTCTCAGTGGTGCCTAGCAACTCAGGAACCTAACGCGAGGGGGGGAAGAGACATATGTGCCGCATTAGCGCAGTCCTAGGATGCATGAAAATGAATCATCTCAGTGGGAAGATGCCAGACATAAATGCCCGGTGTACCCCTCTCTCCCCGCCCGACTGGTGGTACGACGTGTCTCTCCACGTTTCTGGCACAAAGAGGTTGGAGTTGCAGAGTACTTATGAAATGGGGGGGGGGGGGGGGGGGGGGCAGTGGTACTTACGTCTCTGGCGTGTTGACCGCCGTCGTAGAGAACCATAAGAACCTTGACCTTTTCACGCATGGTTGTGAGCGCGCGCACTGATGATGGCAAGGGTGCGGTCGGGCGACAGTTCGATAAGACGAAATGCTTGTTTGTCACGATGCGAGCTTCTGCAGCGGAACTAGTCCAACGCAGAGCCCGACCGGTCAAGGGACGAAGACGAAGATTGAGAGAAGAATAGAAAGAATACCATTTTGATAGCCGGTCGTAATGTGAGTGGACTTGACGGCGAGGATGAACGATTTTGCAATCGTCAGGAACAGCGAGATGGAAAGGAGCAGAGCTTGTGCGTCTTGACACGTGTCACGCACACGCGATATGGACAATGAAAAAAAGTCACAGTGGCATTCGATGAAGTTGCGGATCTTGTCGTAACAGAATCGACAATGGAGGACAGAAAGGACGAGATCAGTAGGGCGAGATCAGAGGAGCGAGATCAAAAGGACGGGATCAGAACGACGAGATCGTGTGTCGAGGACTCCTGGCCAGACACAGAGACGTGGCTGGATATTTATGTATGGTCTCCGGGGACCTTTACTGTTCCGTGCCTCACCGAATTGGGATGAGCGTGATGCGGCATCGTCACTGGCGGCCACCCCCCCCCCCCCCTTTTTTTTTTTTCCCTCTCTTTTTCTCATGCCATGCATGATTCCTGACCGGTCACCGGCCCTTTCATGCGTTGTATGCTTCGTCGCGTGCGCCTGGCGTTTGATAGATCGTTTAATTCCTGCCGACATGCCGCTCGTCCGTCGGGGGGTTCGCACAACCCACTTGTCGTGGCGTTTTGTGTTTCGCAGAGAGTTCGGTATTCGCAGCCGGTCCAGGACGGCCGACGAGCAGTCCCAGTCGAACACAACGTTTGCATCGTGTCCGAAGTCGAGGTCGAACGGCCCGAGGTCAGGAGGTAGCTCGGGATTCGGGATTGTGACACGCACATGTGTATGGAGATTCCAGAAGCGCTAGTCCGCGTACAAGAGCTCCTGCGAGCTGCCCCAGCACCTCCGGACTGTTCCACGGCTGGCAGCTTGGAGCTGGCGGCTGATCGAGGCGGGGATGGCGGGGCCGCGGCCGAGCATGACCATGACCATGACCATGACCATGACTGCATTTGGCTCCGATGGGAGCGGGCGGGGTTGCCCTGTCCTACCAGGCCAAGACGTCTATTTAATATTGAGTTTTGGCAAGCTCTGGTCGCCTCGTCTGGGAGAAGTCGACACGTACCAAGCCGCATCAGTGCTTGGGCACAAATAAGATAAAGAGTAACTTGGCATCCGAGCAGTCTCTCCAAGGAGTCTCTCCGAGTTCCCGAGTCCCCAGGGTCTTGGCGGGAAGGTCCCAACCCACCGAGCCATTGGGGTCGATCCTTCCTCCTGTTCTGCCCTTGAGTGAGACCGACCTGAAGTCCATCGGCTGCTCTGTGCCAGACCCATCCATCCACATCCACCATTTGCTGCTTCGCTGCTTCGCTGCTTCGCTGCTTCGCTGCTTCACTCGCTGTCTCGCCGTCATGTCCTATCGCCGGAATAGCTTCGCCATCTCCCATGTCTTACTTGAGCCTTATTAGTTTTGCTGCCGGATCAAAACCCGCCATAGACGCTCGTGCAAGCATCAACCCTAACCCTGACCCTAAGCCAACCTAGGTAGGTAGGTAGGTACTAGGAACTTATGGACTGGATTGATTCATCTCGATCCCGCAATATGACATTGACAGCTCGGGAACCGATTACTCGAAACTGCGACATCATCATAATCCGAGTCCCGACCAACAGCGTATTCGCAGAGAAATGGTGGTGATTCAGGATATGCTGGCCTCGACTCGTCTCTTGCTCATTGGAATAGTACTACAACCGTGGCGGTCGGAAACGAGCCACTTGTGTGCGCTGAAATGCGCCATGTCGTCGTCGTCTCTGACAACACGAAAGATTTGCGACGGTTCGCGCCCGCAGCACATGCTAAGTGGATTCAACTTGAAATTCCGACTTACGGGTCAGACCGGAAAGGATGAGCTTGCAAAGGCAGTTCCTTATTTCTATACATTTTCCTCGTTCCCGCTCGAAAAGATGTATTGTCTGATCAAGGTTGGCCAGTCCAGATTTTTATCGAGACCGCGTCGGAGGAGTCCTTGACGAGCGGCGAATTAGACCGGATCTAATGGCATCTTCAGCTCGCTATTCTCGATTCGTACGCACAATCCAGCATGTGTTACTCCACTTTCAACACTTGGCTTGTTGCGCGTCCCTCGATGACGCTTGATGGCGTAGGCCACCCACACGCAAACGGACTTCTGGCTCAAGTCGCCTCGTTGGTTCAGCTACTGCACTTTGTTCACATTCGATAACAAGACGGTGCCATCTCACTAGCTGTCACCAATCTGGATCTAATCGGATGTGGCATTAAACTATATGATACCACGCGACTGACTGCTTACCGAGCCGACAACCAGCTCCAAGACGTGCGCCGCACGCCGCATCAGAGCCAACAAGTCACGACGGCAAGCAAATTTTTCTCATAACCAACAACCAACTTGCAACCAACATCCAACCAAAATGTGAAGAAGAAAAGAGAATGCTTCTCCCAAGTGGCGAAGTGGCGTATTTGATGTGCTTTATACAAGGCAGAACGAACTAGCATGCAGTATGTCACCAGAAAGTCTTTGTCCTCGAACCGATCCCGTCGATACATTGCATAGATTTGTGCATACGTGAAATGTCCCAACTTTGAGGACGCCTTACGGTCTGGTCAAAAGACTGGCCGGATAAGATCCGGAGGGGGCGGTGGCGAGCTCAAATGCCACATGGTATAGTGTAGACACAGCTGGTCGCCTCTTGTGCGCCATAATCAGCCCCGGCCTCAACCCCTTCCGAGTTGTCGATTAGTAAGTAGCTCATCCAATTCTAGCCCCCTCTTTCGACCGTGGAGGCTCCCCGTAGAGGGGGCAATACGACGCACTTGCTGATAATGATCCAGACCTGATACTGTCTACGTGGTTCAGCGCGCCTGAGGCTTTGTGAAGCTTCAACGGTTATTTATGGACATGTTGTTTCCTTTTCTTTTTGATCTCCCGGCAAAGAGGCGACGCTTGTCCCTAGCTTTCTCCAATGGCTACATGACACGGTAGTTTCTGCATCGCTTTTGGTTGGATTTTGTTTATTTATAAGAAAATATACACCCTGCAAAAATAGCTTCTAGTTCTCTCTTTTTCTTTTATTTGTCTGCTCCCCCCAAACCTTTGTTCTTTCTTTCTTGCATATGATGGAATCCACATTTTTAAGTCAAGATGGCCATAACTATCTCCCCGAGGAAGCCCTAGAGCACTACCCGCTCTGGTCTGTCGACCCATGGCCCAGTTATGCACAAACATGCGATTCAACCCTCTCGTACGCGGTCAAAATTGAGTCTTCCCCATGCGCAGCTGAGGAGACAAGGACACCATGGATTTGCATAAGCAATCCAGAGACTCCCATGTTCACCCCAACTCCCACTGAACAAACGGGGCAGTCACCAATATACTGCTCCACTCCCGTTCCGGACCGGGCCAGGCAAGCCCCTATGCGGCCGCGACACGACCGATCCATCGTGGAGAAGAAGGAGAAGGATGAGAGGAAGGGAAGGATGAAGAAAACGAATGCAAAAGCCATAAATAAAGATAACCTCCTCGATAAACCAATTGCAAAACGCCTTAGCATGCGTCGATCAAATTCATTATCCTCAGCCGAAAAGTCTTCCTCTGCAGAGGACTGCACCACCAAGGACAAGGAAGACGTGTACCAGGAGAGAAGTCGCATGGCGTCCAACAAGTTCCGCGCCCGCAAGCGCAGCGAGATTGCGCAGCTCGAGATGGTACAATGGAGGATAGAAGGCGAGAATCGCACTCTGCGCAGTGTGCTCGATGCGCTCACGAGCGAGATACACTTGCTCAAGATGCAGATTCTGCAGCACACCAACTGCGATTGCGAGCTGATACAGGAGTACATACGCAAGGGGGCGCTGAATTTTGTGCAGAATTTGGAGATGGCGAGCCCCTGACGACTTTTCGGCGCCTTGACTGCGACTCTTGCGACTCGACGGGTTCTTGGCTACAATGGTGGATGTACTGCGAAGCATGGTGTTTTTTTTATGGCGAGAACGTTATGGCGGGAACTTTATGACGAGGAATTTATGACGAGACGTTATCTCAATGTCTCACGTCACATTCATGGCTCTGGCACGAGTCGTGCAATGGAAGCGAAAAGGAAATATAGATGGACACAGACTCACGGCAAATCGGCTGTGTGGGACGGGAAGAAGCGAATGAAGCATCATGGTGTGCTTGATTGTACATTAATGCAATCTATTTTCCTATTTCTGACTGCGTACATTTTAAGACTTCCGTTATGATTTACGTGGATATGTTTCCCCCCCTGAGTCGTGGTTATTATATATAACCAAGTTATATTGAATTGGTTTGCATTGCATAGCGTGTTCTATGTTGGCTTCCATCATTCGCCTCAAACCCCTTTTGTTCGGGACTCTACATTCATATGTATATTCAATAACAATATGACAAAACAAATGCCGTCCAATAAAAGCTAAACTAAACATTGACAGTCAAGTGGTAATAAAAAACGAGACTCATCATCTGCAGCCAGAATATTTCCAAGTTCTTTTACATTTGCAAAAAAAAGCCCGATTCAATCCATCCAAGAGGGGGGGGGGGGGGAGGCGTCGAAAAAAAAAGCCCCACCCAAGTGGCAACATGCTTTTTTTTGAGGGCGTGAGAAAAGCTTTCCTAGTGGAGTAGAGAGTGGCGGCACGGAAGCTTTGTGGCTGCCTTTTTATTTTTTGTGGCAATCGACCTCTTCTCCGTCTTGACGGCAGAGAGTCTGTGTGGCGGAGGAAAGATGGGAAAGGGATACAAGGAGGTGATGCATGTTTTGGATTTGTGTGTTTTAGTACGTGGCAGGGTAATCATAAGTGGTTGACGGGAAGGTTGGATTTTCTGAAACGGTTCGCACCATATTTATGTGGACTGGCTTGGCTGGTGGCATGCTGCCTGCGCCGGGGCTTCGATCGGCGCGACCATTGCGGAGGGCAGTTGGATGTCTTGATTCGTCGAGTGGCAGAAAACGAGCACAAGCACGGAAATTCACATGGTCAACGGTCTGGATGCGTGGTTCCCAGACATGGACGACCGAAAAGCCCCGTGATTGGTCCGACGAGCGGTCCGACGAACTCCGAGAATTGCCTGATTCGGACGAGCTGGGCCCCGCTCCGCTGTCCGCACACGGCCCCGCAAGAAGGTGCTTTGGCAAGGTGGTGCCGACGGACATGGTCACGGGGATGAGACGGTTTAAAAGAAAAAAAGAAAGAGGGGAGAAAAAAAGAAGGGAACAGAAAAGCCACAGTTTCTGCCCTGGTCTGTCGTCTCGATATCGCGAATGAGGACATAAATAGCGCCAGGAGTCCCCATGCCAATACACACACTTCATGAGCTGGCTCACATGGGATGACGACGGTGCGAAGAACGGGAAATGGGACTCTCCGCCGCGCCAGAAGACCGACCGGTTCACCATGCAATGAGCAACAAAGACACCAGACCCGACATAGTGCCATGTCAGCCAGTTCGTCGACTGTGCGGGCCCGGGGAAAATGTGTCTGGGGCTTACATTACTTCTTCGTCGAAATACGATATCCGCTTGGGAGATCGGCATGCGTCATCTCGTGGAGAGGGGGTCTCGCTTGTTGGTGATGAGCTGTGCGCATGACATGAGCGTAAACAGCGGAGGCATCAACGTGTCCGGATCTGCGCCAAGTTTGTCCGCCTCTTTCACCGCTGAGTAAAGGGAAAGAGGTGGGGAGAAGGGGAACCTTTGTGATTATGAACCAATGTTTTATTCCGTGCATTCATGGCTTCTCGACGGCACCTTGTTCTGGTACAGCGTATGGAGTAAGTGATATTCTGCAGTATACAGGCTGATGCGCGTTTTGCCGCATCTTGAAGCCCAGAGTGACCACTGATCTGCCGTACTTTAAGAGTCTGCGGTCGCTTTAAACATATATACCCCCTAGACACAACCTCATACAAGAATAGATGCTCTGCTCTTTCTTTCTCCATCCTTGCAGACATATCGAAAATGACAGACACACCCCCAAAGACATTTCCAGATTCCCCCCCCCCCGTCGGTTTCAGGGGTCATGTCATCCGTCCGTCCGATGACGAGACCTACGAACAGGCACGACAGGTCTACAACGCCCAAACGGGAAGCTCTCCCGCGCTGATTGCGCAGTGCCGCGATGCAGAGGATGTGCTCACGGCGGTCGAGTATTGCCGCGACCGCGGGGAGCCGCTGGCCATACGCGGAGGCGGCCACTCCGTTGACGGACACGTGATGCCGCGCGACGCATTCGTGATTGACATGTCGTTGATGAAGCGCATCCAGGTCGATGCGGCGACGGGCGTCACCGAGATCGAGGCCGGGGTCCTGCTCCGCGAGATGGACGCCGCGACGCAGCAGCACGGCTTCGTCGTTCCGGCCGGGACCGTGTCCTCGACCGGCGCGGCAGGTCTGACCCTCGGCGGCGGACTGGGCTATCTGACGCGCCGGTTCGGCATGACGGTCGATTCCCTGCTGTCGGTAGACGTCGTCACCGTCGACGGCCGGAGGATGAGGGCGTCGGGGCGCGAGAATCCGGGAGCTGTTCTGGGGTTTTTGCGGTGCCGGACACAACCTCGCCGTCGCCACCTGCTTCACCTTCCAGGCGCGCAGGGTCGGCCCCGACGTCATGAGCGGCCTGGTCGTCTACGCCGTGGATGACGCTGTTGCCGTGCTCTCCCAGCTGGATCAGGTCCTGGCGGCTGCGCCCCGCGAGCTGACTCTCTATCCCGTTGTGCTGCCGGCGCCGGCCCTGCCGGGTCTCCCCGCGGAACTGACGGGCGTGCTCGTCCTGGTCCTCATTGTGGTGTACACGGGCTTGCTTCCCGCGTACGAGAAGGCCATCGCGGGTCTCTGGTCGCCGACGCCGCAGCCGCTCGTCGACCTGGTATCACCGTCGACCTGGCTCGCCACGAACTCGATCCTGGATGTGCTCGCGCCCTTTGGCCGTCGCCAGCAGAGCCGGGGGGGCTACCTCGCCGCCATCACGCCTCAGATCGCCCACACGGCCGTGAGGCAGGTGATGACGGCGCCCACGCCCGATGACGCGGCCCTGCCGAGCGTCGCCATCGCCTTCCCCTGCCTCGGAGGCGCCGCCCTGGACGTGGACGAGGCATCAAAGGCCCTTTCGCGCAAGGGAGCCCGATGGATGTGGGAGGTTCTCGGCCAGTGGGACGGCCAGCACGACGACGAGGAATACATGGCCTGGGTTGACGGCGTCATGACGGAGCTGAACCCGTTTTCCCTCGACAACGGCTACGTCAATCTGTCAACGGACCGCGGCGCGCCATGGCTACGTCGCCTCTACGGCTCTCGCGAGAAATGGGACCGCCTCTGTGCGCTCAAGAACCAGTTCGATCCGCACAATAGGCTGCGCTACAACAAGAACATCCGCCGCGCTGCTGACCTGGAAACCACATGCAGGGACGCTGCACCGGCCCGGGCACCGGTCCCGACCCCGGCCCCGGTAGAAGGGATGTCCGCCGCCACTGCATGCATGTATCGTGATGAGCATGCCGGCCGACACGCGCACCGGCACCGGCATGGATTACTTCTTGGGATGACTCGCCGCGGGCCGCACATGCCTACTAGGAAGGAGGACAGGGCAGTGGCACATCATTGGCGGACTCTAATATATAGAGGAGATTTAAAGTAAATGAAATTTAGACATGATCCTACTCTTGTGGAAATCTGCCTTTGGTACTGGCTACGTTGCTGTCGTGGCTTGCCGCGATGAACTGCGTATCTTGCTGTCTGTGCCTTGTATCCTTTTGACCTCAAATAACCGGATACTCTTATCGCTAGGAGACGAGCTGACACAACCTCTTACAAAAAAAAGGAAAAAACAGAAGAAATGATGAAGGGCTAAGCAGAAAATAAGTAGAGTAACATAGTGTGCATGTTACACATTGGTGCAGGCCGATTGTGAGTGAAGATGTGAGCACCTAAGAGTCCAACACAATCAATTGTTACACCAAAATGGCCGCCAGCGTTACTTGATTTCGCCCTCGCATGTGCCAAGAAATGCTACATATTCCCTCGTGTAAAAGAGGGACGGTGAGCGGTGAGCACGGCAAAAAGAGTGGTTTCGCCCGGGCTCGAACCGGGGACCTTCTCGGTGTTAGCGAGAAATCATGACCAACTAGACCACGAAACCATTGCTCCTGATTGGTTGCAAGTGTGTCGCGTATTTATCAATATGTAGGCTACAAAGATCTGAGCAATGTGGAAAAATCGACTTGGCCATCCACACACGGATCCAATGGATGCATTAAAATTAAAGAATTAAGAACCAGACCTCCTTGTATGAAGCCGCGAGGCAGTAAAGCGACGAAGCAGTCGACCCGATGCACACATGCAATCAGCTAATAAATATACCTTGTACGTGAAACCTCCTCCTCTTTCATCAACACCCGAACAACGAGACACTCCTCTCTGGGCTCGGCTCACATAACCACACTCTATTCCGCGACGTGGTCAGGCTTGTTGTCGTCTGCAGCGGCCGGTCGTGCTCTCAACTGGCCGGCCTCGTCATGCTCGGCGTCCCATCGATCAATGTCGACGAGCGGCACCTTGATGAGCTGGTGCGAAACGACGCTGTCGTCCTCGGCCTTGATGACTTCGGCTCGGATGCGGTACCCGCGCCATTTTGGAAGAAGGTACATCCACACGATGTAATAGAGACCGCAGATTAACAATCTATTGTTTTTTTTTTTTTTTGTTTTTTTTTTCTTAGTGTGTGTGTTGCGTGGATGAGCTGATATGCTCATTCATGGATCTCGCAGCGACATCTGAAAAAGAAGTAGAAAATGAAAGAATAAAAGAATAAGAGGCGAAAAAAAAAAAAGAAAAGAAAAGAAAAAAAGGAAAAGGCGGCTTCGACCAAACTTACATGGCAACTCCCGTCACGCAGTACGTCGCATACCAGAAGCTCACATTTCCAGCATAAGGACCCCCCTTGGGCGGCCACCATGGCATGACCAACAAGAAGGCCTGAATCAGGTTGAAGAACAGCAACAGGACATTGCTGACCTGGAACTGCGATTCGGGAAGCTGATTGCGGCGCCGGCGACGTCGGATAATGTAGACGCCCAGCGTCATGGCCAGACCAAACATTGCGTCCGGATACGTCTTCAAGCTCACGACGAACTGAAAGGCGTCGCCCGCCGGCGGCGCCGCGATCATGACCAGCGTCATGAGCCACTTGAGCGCATACGGCCCGACGGGCGTCCCAAACGGCTTCGTCGTCACCCAAAAGTCCGTCCCCGGCAGGACGCCCTGCCGACCAATCTCTCGGATCATGCGCGACTGGCCGATCAGCGAAGCCAGCAGGTTCCCGTACGCGCTCAGCAGGACGAGGACGTTGAGCGCCGTCTCGGCTGACCCGCCGGGCCCGAAGACGGTGGCGAAGAAGACGCCCGCCGCGATTTCCTTGGACTGGCCAAAGATGGATTTGTCGACGGCGGAGAAGTAGGCGATGTTGCACAGTACGTACAGGACGGAGACGACGAGGACGGAGCAGAAGCCGTGCCTCTTGAGCGACGGGATGGGGTTCTTGATCTCGTTGACCACGTTGAAGGCGTTGTTGAAGCCCGTGTAGGTGAAGACGATGCTGACTAGGGCCGACGAAAGGTCGTTCCCGTTGTTCGTCGTCCCCTGGAATGCATTGTGGAAGTTGGCGCCCGGGTGAGGCACCCTCGGCACGTGGCCACCCAGCACGACGAGGCCGGTGATGCTGATGAAGACGAGGGTGATTATTTTCAACAAGCCCAGAATGTTTGCCGCCCACATGGAGTATTTGTTATGGGCAATGACGCCTAAAGGCGCGGGTTAGCGAGGCGTATGGAGTCTTCTATACCTGATTCAAAGATGCAGTATTTTTATTTATCTCTTTTTTCTTTTTTCTTTCTTTCTTTTTTTTTCTTTCTTTTTTTTTCTTTCTTTTTTTTTCTTTCTTTTTTTTTCTTTCTTTTTTTTTCTTTATTTTTCCTTCTGTTTTTTTCTTTTTTTCTTTTTTCTTTCTTTCTTCTTCTTCTTCTTCTTTCTTCTATATATATCCTCTAAAAGAAAAAAACATCTCCTACAAAACGGATCCGTCCGCGGAGAAAACTTCC
>SRPZ01000255.1:0-41847 GCA_018360255.1 Claviceps maximensis
ATTAGAATTATTCTTATTTTCTTTAGAATTATTCTTTTTTTTATTCTTTTTAAAATAAGAATTCTTATTTTCTTTAGAATTCTTATTTACTAAATTTTTAGTAATAGTAGCTTTATAATTTAGAGCTTTTACTACTATAAAACTCTTATTTCTCTATTCCTTTAATAAATTTACTATAAGAAATTATAGATTTAATACCCCTATAGGGGCCCCTAGGGCCCTATTAGTCCTTATAGAAAAACATTATCTTTTAGCCTACTAAGGAAAAGTTAACTTTAGTGCTTATAAATACTAATTTACTTAGTTAACTTCTACTATTAAAACATTAGAAATAGCTAATCTAGTAAGTAAATTATTAAATACTATATTAAAAGCCTCTAGGGTACCCTTATAATTTTAGAAATTTAGGGTATAGAACTAAAAGTATAGGGAGCCTCTTTATATCTTAGCACTTTAAGAATACTACCTTATAAGTAAATTATAGGCTTCTAAGGGAATTCTTTACTAAATTATAGCATTTTAGGGCCCTTCTATATAGCTATCTCTTAATAGTATAAGAATTATAGCTTAATCTAAATTACTAAAATTATTACTAATTTTAGGATTTTCTAGGAATTAAGGTATTCCTAGGGCTCTAAATTAGATAAATAGAGCTTATTTTTATTAATTAAAGTTCTCTAGCCCCTTTAACTTAGTAGCTTCTAGGAAGCTATAGGCTCTTTTATTAAAATCTTTAATAGTAGAGGTATTAAAAGAATTTAATAAAGAAGAGCCCTCTAGGGTAGCTTAATTATCTGCTATAATAGGCTTTAGAATTTGCTCCTTAGCTAGCTCTAGGGCTGATTTTTATAAATTTATAGTAGTAGTAAGAGCTTATAGCTACTATATAATAGTATTAATTACATTATTTTAACTAGTAATTTGTTAAGTTACGTGATTAGCCTAGGTTAACTCTAAGTTCTATATAGCACTCTAGCCTTACTATTATTAGGTATTTATTATAGCTAATTTATAGTAAATAAATCACTAATAAATTAAGAATTTAGTGAATTTACTTATAAAGTATATAGTTTATAAGTCTTTATAGTGAAAAAGTAGTTTTCTACTATATTATAGAATATAGGAATTTTCTATAATTTCCTTTTATTTTTTATAAAAGGGAAAGCTTCTAAATTCTCTAATTTATAGTATAGTGCACTATAGGATAGAGGGTATAAATTATAAATTCTCTTTTTATAGAAAGAGAAAGCCTTTATTTATAATTTTTTCCTATTTTATAAAAGGGAAAACTTCTTTTCTTATAATTTTTAAAATATTTAGTATAAATAAAAATTTATAGTAATATATATAAAATTTAGTGGATTTTTCTAATACTAAAAGATCTCTTTTAAGCTTATAACCTATTAGAAATTAGGGGTTATAAATAGCAGTCTACTTCTAAAGGTAGTAGGCTTAGAAGTAGCAGGTTTACTATTATTTCTATACGCTTTATACTTAGCTTTACTAAGATATATACGCAGTAGCTATAGTTACCTACTAGCTATAAATCTAAATAAAAGCTTTTATATAACTTATAGTATAGAAAATATACTCTAAATTTTATAATAAAATAGTAAAAATATAATATTTAGTACTAGTTTATAGCTATAGGTAGCTATAAGCTATTTTAATAGTTTATTATAGTTAAAGCACTTATAAGGGGGAATTTTCTTCCTTCCCTTATATACTTACTAACTTTATTAGTAAATTTAGGTTATAAGGGGGGGCTTATAAGCTACTTTTTATTTTCTATATAATTTATTTATATAAAAAAGTAAAAAAATAAACTTATAGCTATATAAATAAGGTGCTAATATATATATTTTTTAGTTTCTTTTCTAAAATGCTATATACTACCTAAAAAATTAAAAATAATCTAAATATATTATTTAAAAGCCCTAATTCTAGTAACTAAGAATCTAGTTATAAGACTTTTTATAAATCTAGTTATTCTATAAAGCAGCCTTAAAGCTAGTTATAGAGTAGCTAGGTTAGCTAATATAAGCAGCCTTTTTTCCTTATATCCACTTTCTAATCCTATAGTATATAACTCTTCTAGTTATGCCTAAAAATGCAGTTAGAATCTAATTCTATAAAAGTTATTATATATAGCTATTAGGCTAGGCTAATAGCTATTATATATGCCAGAATAAGGGTTATCTAATTAGATAATCCAAGAAAAGTGGGTCCTTATAGCTATTAGATTTGCTAACTAATTATAGACTAGGAAGTTAGTAGTGTGCGCATACGCGTAACGTAGCTAAGTTGCCTTAGGCCAACTTCCCCCATAAGGCCCTGTATTAGGGGCCTATAATAGGGCACTAATAACTAGGGAAGACCCCTGAAAATGCTGTTATTTTTAACAAAATTTATAGCCTTAGTAATAATAAAGTAGTTCTTTATAAATAGCTAATTAAAGTAAGCTATATAGTTAAGCCTAAAGTGCTTACTAAAGCTAATATAAATTAGCTATAATATATAGTTTAACTTTATAATAAAAAAGCTACTTAGAAACTTAATAAATATATTTATAGTTATTTATATATAGTTAATTATATTACTTTTATAGCCTTATAAATACTAAGTAACTTTACTTTAAAAAGTAATAATACTAAGCTATTATTACTTTATTATTATAAGTAATAAATTACTTCTTATTAAGATATATTTATACTAATTTTATAGTAAATAATACTAATTAAAGTTCTTAATAAAAATACTATTTTTCTATATTAATATTATTATAAACTTAATAAAGGGTATTATTTAGTTAGCTCTATATAAAAAAAAGTAAATAAAGTCTATATTAAATCTAGTAATACTTATTATATACTAATTAGTACTAAACTAGATTAATTATAATATAAGTCTATATTAATAGTTAATATATATTACTATATAGCTACCCTATACTATAAATTAAAATTCACTAAAACTAAGGTTAAAAAGCTAGCCTTTAAAGAGGCTAAGCTTTTAAATTACTATTATATTAGTTCTAGGCTAAGATTTTAGTGCTATATATATAAAATAGGTTTTTTACTATATATTTTAGTATATAATCTTAATTATATATATTAAATAGTTTATTAAGTTAAGCTTAGTATATTTAATTTTAAGGTAAAAGTAATATAATAATTAAGGTATATCTTTATAGCTTTATAGAAATATTATATAAATTTTAGTTAGAAGTCTAGGAATTAGTTTTAAAGATAGCTAATATATTTCTATAATAAGGCCTTTCTAAATAATATATTCTAGCTTTATATTTATAGTTATAGCTATAGCTACTTACCTTATATTATTTATTTATTTTAAAGAAAAAAGAGGTAATAAATACTTAAAGCTAGCTTAAGTATATAGCTTTTATATAATTTTACTAGTTATTAGCTATACTATAGCTTCTTAACTAAGCTAAGTATAACCCTAAGTAGTTAATATAGTATTTCTATACTAAGCTTATAAGGGCTAGGTATAAGAATTCTTTATTTTTATAGTATTTAGCTATATAGTAACTATAGTATAGTATTATATTATAATATATTATTATATAGCTAAACTTAAAGTATTTATAGTATTAATAAAGGTAAAGAGTATTATTATAAAGCTTAGCTTTAAATATCTTAGCCTTATAAATAATACTAATATAGTATAGCTTATTAGCTATATTAATTCTATTAATACTAATAATAAAGAGTGCTTAAGTAAAGGTACTATAGAGCTTTTATATTATAACCTTTATAAGGCTAGTATTATTAGCTATAATAATATTTTAAAGAATAGCTTTAATAGCTTAATTTTATATATAGTAAATAAAAAAGCCCTTAATAATAATACTAAAGATATAATAATTTAGTATTATTTTTAGCTTAAAAATAGCCTAAATTTAAGTAGTATTTTTAATATATAGTTTATTTATATTTTAAAAGGTAATTATAGTATTATTACTATAAAAGCGCTTTATAGCTATAATAATATTAAAGCTTATAGCTTAGTTAATAATATTAATAATTTCTTTAAAGGAGTAGCTTTAAGCTACTTTTATAATAATATTATCTTTAACTATAGTCTTATAATAAACTCTAAGTAATATTACTATAGTAATAATATAATTAAAAATAAAAGATATTAAAGTAGTTTTCTTAGCTATAATAATAGCCTAGCTTAATATTAAGCTATTACTAATAAAAAATGCTTTTTTAATAATATACTTAACTATTTTTTTAAGATTTTTTATAGTAATTAGTTTATTAAATAATAATTAAAAAAAAAGTAAAAAAAAAAATAAAAATACTAAGGTATTATATTAGCTATATATTTTAGCTATATTATTTATATAAAGGATAATTTACTATACTTTCTTTAGAATAGTATTTAAGATTAGTTTAGCTAATTTTTTATATTTAGTTTATAAGTAGTTTAGAACTTTATTATATACTATATATAGTATAGATTTAATATAGCTATTTATTATAAAGCCTTTTTAGCTAATAAGTAGGTAGTATATACTTTATATAAGGCTATACTTATTAGTATTAATATTTATTAATATTACTATATTTACTATACCTATACTTTAGCTATAATATATTATTAGAGTATAAAGTAAATAAATATAATAATTATTTTTCTATAACTTTTAAGTAATTCTAAGTTAATTCTGCGTTGCTATAGCAGTGTAGGTAAATTTGCAAAAAGTTTTTTATTATTAAGAGAAATAGTATAATACTACTTAATAATACTAATAAATAAGACTAAGAGAGATAAAACAGTAGGGTTTTAAAGGATAAAAAAGATTATATAAAAAGAGCCTTAGACTTAGATTATATAAATAATATTAAATTAATAGTATTTTAAAGACTTACTTTAAAGCTAAAGAAAAATAATATAGTAAAGGGTTATAAGATTTAAGTAGTAATAGTAATAATTAAGGTAAACTAAGTAATAAGCTATATAGAAAATTTAATACTTACTATATTAATAAGTAATAGCTTACTTATACTTTTTAAGAAAAGTTAGCTATATTTATAGTATAGAAATTATATAGTATACTTAGTATTAGCTAGTACAAAGGGTACTATATTTAGTATAGTAAGTAAGAGAGGTATAAATAATATAGTAATAAGCTACTTCTTAAAATATATTATAATATTATTATAATTTAATTATAGTATAGAGTGCTTATTTTAGGTATTAGTAGTTAAACCTATTTTAAACTTTAAAGCTTATTTTATAGTAATAAGTATATTTTCTTATTACTAAAGGCTATATAGTATTAAGTACTAGGTAAAGAGAAATACTAACTAAATATACTATTTCTTACTTATTTAATATAAACTATAGGTATAATACTAACTATATTTATAGAAATACTTCTTTTTTTATATAGTATTTAGTATATATATAAAATAAGTAAGGGTAGTATTATTCTCTTTATTTTAGCTATTATTAAAGTTACTATTATATATATACCTACTTAATATATACTATAGTATTAAAAGAGAGGGTAAAGAAAGGCTATTAGTTAGTATTAATACACTTTATTTATAAAAGAAAGGGATTTAAATAAAATTAATAAAGGTTTAGTAAAGGGTTTATAGTAGAATTTAAGAATAGAACTATTTAAAAATAAAGGGAGGGCTAGGGTATTTAATAGGGGAGAAGTAAAAAAAAAAGAAAAAAAAAAGAAACAAAAAAGAAAAAAGCTAAATTTCTTTATGCTTTAAATTATTTTAGTAGAGAAGAGAGTAATTTAGAATACCTTATATATAATTTTTCTAAATCCTAGCTAGCATTATTCTTTAAATAATTTCTATCTTTTTATTTTATTTTTTTACTACTTTAATTAATAAAAAATTACTTTTTATATTAAAGTAATGCTAATTTTATAGGTATTCTTTTAGGGAATAGCTTCTTTTAAGCTTAGTTTACTTCTTTTATTTATTTTTTAGTATTTTAATTAATAATATAACCTTTATATAGCTAGGATTACTAATAGCTAGTAGTATAGTAAGCTTTATGAATTACTAAATAATAATACTATAATGCCTAAGCTAAGTAAGTAAAAAGTAAAGAAGGTATAATAAGTTCTAAATATTTCTTTTTTAGGGCTAAAGGGAGAAGAAAGGGGGATTTTATACTACCTATATATTAAGTTATCTTTAGCTAAGTATATAAAAGAGATAGAAGTAGTTTATAAAGATATAAAGTAGTAGTATTAAATAGGTATAAGAACTAGTAATAGGTTATTAGTATTTCTAGCCTCTTAAAGGTTTTTAGCTACTAATAGCTCTTTTTTTTAATATATTTATTTTACTATAAAGCTATATAAAGGCCTAAAGAAAGAGGCTATATAATAGATTTAAGCTAGAAGCTTAGATTCTTAGAACCTAAAAAAGAGATAGTATAGTAAAGTAAAATAATAGCTATATACTAGCGCTACTATATAAAAAGGGCTAGCTCTCTAGCCCTTTATTCCCTTTAAGAGAGTAGGGTACTATACTTACTCTCTCTTAGCTTTTTTTTCTTTTATAAAAATAATATTACTACTATTAATACTAAATTGCAGCAGCCTCTAGGCTAGTCTATAATAGCTATTACTATTTCTAAAGAACTAAATCTTATTATTTTTATTAATATTAAAAAAGTAATATAACTTTTAAGTATTTTAAATATACTACTTTATTAGTATATTTACTAATATTAATAGATTATAAATATAAATTAATATAAGAAAATGATGGAAATAAAAATAACTTTCTCTAGTTTTTATACTAGTTTTAGTGATATATAATTACTACTAACTATTAAGAATAAATAAATTAATTACGCTAGCTATCTAAGCAATTTATACTTAGCTATATGTAGAACCTCTACTCCTAAATTTTATCTAGTTAAGGAAAAACTTATTAGGTTACTAATTAGCTAGCTAGCTAGCTAGCTAGCTAATTAGTTAGTTACCTTATAGAATAAAAAACCTTACTAAATACATTTTATTAACTTCTTTAAGCCCTGCTTTTCTTCTTATAAAATCTAGTTTTCTCCTATACTCTATATTCTTATAACTATCCTCCTATTCCTTACATTATTTTTTTTAGTAATTATAGCTATAAACTAGCTCTATAACTTAAAAGCTAGGGGGTAAACTACTTATTTCTAGTATAGAAGTAGCTAAATTATATTATATAGTAGGTAAGTTAAGTAAGGAAACTAAACTTACTTTCTCTTATTTATTAAGTATTAATTTACTAAAAAAAAAGCCCCTTTTTAATCTCTTTTTAGCTAATTAAAGTCTTATTTTTTTAGTATATTCTATATATACTAAGAAAAACTATACCTTATATAGGAATTAAACCTACTACCCCTATAAGGGTTACTATAGCGTATAACTAATGCGCTACGGGGTAACTATTAAGAATAGGTATATATAGAATTTATAGTCTATCTTACGCTAACATTGTCACACTATCTAACATCACACCCTGCATGTCACGTGACGTGAGGTGTGAAAGGTTTGCAAAAATATATTATAAAGAAAGATAGTAAAATTAAGTTAATTTTATTTATAATAAAGTCTAATAGTATTATAATTAGAGACATAGGTATTTTATAGAGTACTAAAGTATTTCGTAAAGAAGTTTTAATATATAAGATACTTTTACTCATTATATCCAGAGTCTGCATGCAAATCCTTGCCAGCGCTCGCTCGTGGATCACAGCCTCAGGGTGTGTATTGTAAAATCATTCGAGGGGTGCATTGTACGGCGGGTCATACGGGTCGTATAATAAGCCAAGTGTTTGGAATATCCTGGAGACTCTAACACGCCTTCTTCCGAACCCACCGCCCGCTACCACATCATTCGCCCAATAGGCCGTCCATGCCATGTACTAAACAAAGTGCGGGGAAGTGTGTAACTTGCAATGCCTTTCTGTTAGCCTTTGTACTTTGACACTCAGCGCAAGCTATGTATCGTATGACACTGCTAGGCTGCTTACAACTCAAATACCCTGGTAAATTGCCATCCTGGTTATGCTTTGCACCTTCTCCATCCATCAACACTAGTCTTGCCTTCAACAAGAACGAGAGAGCCCTTGGCCCTAAACATTATCTATCTGTCCGCCTTTTCCGACACAGCATAATACAATCCCCTGCTAAGATTAACTAACACACTTAACAGAGTACACGACAATATCAAAATTTTCTCCATTATGCCTCACAGAGTTCCCCGACTTCCAAGAGCCAAGCGCTCGGAGGGTCTCTGTATAGGTGTCGCTGGCGTCGGTGTGCTTACTCCGCTCTATCTCGTGATGCCGGGGGCTGAGGAACGACTAGCTCGGCAAACCGCTAAGTGGGCTCCGCGATGGGAGCGCAACATCACGTATTTCGCTCCTCCGGTAGCGCGTGCTGTTCAACGCCTAGAGCCATCTGTTTCCAGAGCAGTGCAACGTGTGGACAACCGCCTTCCACTGGAGAAGATGGCTAAGAAGGTAGACTCGAGCATCCGCAGCGGCATTTACACTTTCGGAGGCCCAAAGACCTCCTAAAACTCTAAGTCGAGACAATGTAAACATAGCAGTTCCGTTCCCCTTTGTATCCCTGACGGACTCATTGACAGGAATAATAACAAACCCAAACATTAGGGCTCAGTATGAACCTACGTCGTGGGAGGAATTTCGGCAATGCGAAGCCCGATGTCTACAAACTCAATATAGTCTGTTTTAGTGTCTTGGAAGTCCTTGACTCAAATTCTTCTATTATAGTGACAAACCAGGAGCTTCTATAAGCAGTTCACTGTCGTGTAGATTATGTATACCTAAAAACTTTCTTTATCTCACCTGACTTGCTTTAAGCTTCCTATAGTAGTTCCATGACGGTTTCTATTATAACTTATTTTAGAGCTTTAGGTAATTAGTGCTATATGATCTATAAGTAATTGTTAAAAAGCTTTAAGATTATTAAAATAAACAGTAGCTAAATTAAAATCATAAATATTTAGTATATTAACTAAAGCTTGCTTTCTCTAAGTTATATACATATATAGCTAGCTATACTCTATATAGTTAGTAGTAAAGCCTAAGTAAGTCATATATAAGAAATCTGTTTTATATAAGGCTACAGCTTTAAGGCCATGCACGTGCGGGGCTGCAGCTAGCCGTTATGTAAGGCCCTCACAGTTATCCTAGTAACGATACCTAAGGTATAAGGCAATAAGCTTAGTGGATAACGTGAGCAAATACTAAGTTAGTCACAGAGATGACAACGTAACAATCGAAAGAATACTCTGTACTCCATTAAGGTTTTTCGTGTGCATCAAAATGTCGGTGTTTAATAAATGGCCGAATACGTCCGAAAGCCATGGAAAAATTCGACATATTCTTAGAAGAACGCGTTGCGAAAATATATTTGACATCCGAAATACATCTAACCGTCGATACGGAACACAAACTCCAAACAATCAAGCACGTAGGGCGCTCACCACCACGGGATGTCTCAAAAGCTCTCCAAAGTCACGAACGAGGCAAGAATTGACACCAGCTTCAATCTCGGCGCCCACAGCGGCGCGCCAGGCCGCTCTGCAAGCTTCTCACCTGCAGAGACACCGGGAGTTCGAGATCATAGCAGAAAAGAACAAGGCAGATGGAAAAGATTATCAAAAACGATATAATACTGCAGCTAGAAAATGGGTGTCTACTATGATAGCTCTTCCCATTCTGATAGTAACAAGCTATTATCTGTTTGATAGACGTGAGTCATCCTAAATTCACCATTGAGACTGCAGATGCGTCAAGATTGCAGCTGCATATATGTGTTATGACTAAAGCTTCCTAATCAGTTGCCCTAGGGCACGCACCTAAGGCGATGCCGAGAGAAGTACACGATAGCAACCGTCGAAACTGAAGTAACGGGACGACGGACACGTCACGGCAAAGCGAGGCCGGATTGTGAATATATGGTGTTACATCTAGTAATAGTGCATAATGTATTCGCTATCTAACGATAGATGCTCCTACTACCTAAAATATATATAGTAGGGATCTCTAGTAAGATGCCTAAGATATAAGGCTAGATATAGGGCACTATACTAATAAGAAAGACTTAAGAAGGTTTATAATATATAATACTATTTTTATAGCTAAATAACTAGCCTATATAAAATATTTATAGTATTTAATTATATAAAAGCTAAAAAAAAATATATACAATTAGCCTAAAAAAATAAGGCTTAAAGAATATATTAAAAATCTAAAAGAAATATAGCTTATAGGAGGTTATACTCTAAATATACTAAGAAAAAAATAACTAATATTTATAATTAATACTATAAAGATAGAAAATAATATATAAAATATATAGAAAAATATTTAATTAAATAATTTATAAAGAATATTAGGTATTAAAGCCTATAATAAATACTAACTTTAGAATTATTTATAATATCTATATAAAATTAATATACTTTTTATATTTAAAACCCTTTATAAAGCTATTTATAATTATTTAATTAGTACTAATTTATTTAAGGTAAAAAAGGCTATTTTTAACTCTTTATATAATCTATTTATAATATAGATTAATATAGTAAGTATAGCTATAATACCTTTTATTAATTATATTTACTTAAGTATTTTAGCTATTTATAAATAGTAATAGTAAGTAACCTTAGTTAAAGCTAAAGTTTTTAATAAGTTATAATACCTATACTATAAAAAGAGCTATAGATATTAAATTAATAAATTTAGCCTTTATAGTATTTAAAGCTATAAAAGTCTATTTTTTTAAAAACTAAAGAATAGTATTATTATTAAGTATAATAATATAATTAGTAGTAAAATACCTTATTATAAAGTTATTATTATAAAAGATATTACTATAGCTATAAATATAAAGAATTCTATCTTTAGTACTTATAGTAGGTTTATTACTAAGAATAATACTAAGATTCTTTATTCCTTAAAGGTATTATTAAAAGTGCTTTTAAAAATCCTAATAAATTTACTTTAGTACTAAATTTACTATACTAAGCTTATTTATTATAAATATAATATTAGGCTTTATATATATAAAGAGCTAATTAAAGCACTTAATTTTATATTATTAATTAATGATATTTCTAATAGTTATAAAGTTTTTTTAATTTATAGAAATTTCTACTTATAGTAGCTATAATATATAAGTTAATAAGAGATTTAAAGTCTAGAATTATTTAAGAATAAACTCTATATATTTCTTTTAATATAAAAAAATAATTTAGTAGTTATAATTCTATTAAAATTATATACTAAGGAATATATAAACTATACCTAGCTACTTAAGCTTATATTATAATTTTAATAAGTTAATTATAGTAGTAATAGTAGTATTAAATAAGGTAGCTATAATAATATTATTAATATAAAAAGTAGAAAAATATAGTTTTTATAAGTAAAAATATAGAACTTATTAAAGAGTTTTTTAAAGGTATACTTCTTAAGCTTAGCTATAATATTATTAAGCTACTAAAAAGATAATATTAAAAAGCTATAAAGTATATAATTAAGGTAGTATATTTTCTTTATACTATTATTATAACTATAAAGCTAGTATATAAAAACCTTAGTTTATATCTTAATATTTAGAAAAGTATTAATAGTATTATATTATTACTAATTAAGATTAAAAATAGTAACTATTATATAAAATATATAGAGAGAGACTAAATAGGCTACTATAATATAAAGGTCTTTAGCTTTAAAGACTTTATTATACTAATTACTATAAATAACCTAATAAGTCTTTAAATAAAGCTCTTTATTAATTAAATATTTAATAGTATAAACCTAATAGCTATTAAAGATTATAGTATTTTTAGGTAGGAAAACTAATACCTAGCTATTTTTTTACTATATTTTCTTAAGCTTTTTAAGCTTAGCTAGTCTTTAAAATATTTAATAATTTAGAAAATTCTTAGCCTTAAACTAGTTTAATAGAATATAAATCTTTATATTTATAAAATTAATAGCTTAAATAATTATTATATAATATAAGGGATTTATAGCTTTATTAGATTTATATTTATCTTTATTATAGTATTTAACTATAAGGTTTAAGGGCTAACCCTTAGAAAAAGCTTTTTTTTACCTATATATTATAATATATATATAATTAATATATACTTTAGTATATACTAAGTAGTATATACTATATCTAATATTATTAAAACTATTAGTAATAGTATTAAAATTAGCTTTCTATATTATTTTCTTTTTAAAATTATTTAATTATTATTATAATAACTTATAATAAAATAATAAGTTAACTTCTAAGGCTATAACCTTTAAAGACTTCTTAGTTATAAAAGGGTTATTAATAGCCTTAGCTAATAGCGCTAGTATATTAGGCATTTCCTTATTTTTAAAAAAAGGTACCTTATAAAGTATACTTAGTTATAATTTAGGTTAAAAAGTTATTTTTAATTCTTTAAAGGCTTTATAATAAGAGTTCTAAACCTAGATATAATATTCTATACTAAATTATATAATTTTAGTAAGTTCTTTAATATTTATATAAAAGGCTTATAAAAAAAGCTAGTATTTAGATGTTTTTTTATAAGGGTAGTTAACTTTAGAAATAATTAATTAAATAAATAATATAATTCTAATAATAAAACCACCTTTTTATTATTAGGTTTTAACTTAATTAAGTTAGTTATAGTCTTTAGCTATTAGTCTATATCTAAAGGTATGCCTTTAGAGGCATTATTTATTAGTAAAGTAATAATTTTTCTACTTTCTTCTATTAAGGCTAAATTAATAAGTTTAGTAATAAATAATATCTTCCTTATTATAATTAATATAATTAAATGCTTCCTAAAATCTAATATTAAAAGCTCTTATAATATGATTTTCTTTAGAAAGCTAAACTTTAAAAAAATAATATTTTAGGCCTTTTATACCTATAAAATAGCCCTTTTTAGCTTAAGAAGCTATCTTTATAGTATATATATACCTTTCTTTAGGAATTTATATATAGGCAATATATCCCTAAGTTTAGAGATCTTAAATAAATACCTTATTATTTAAGCTAATTTTATTAAATAATACCTATTATAGTAATTTATTACTAATACTATTTATTAGTAATAGATTTATAATCTTTATAGTATACTTTATAGTATATAGCTATAAAAGGTTTAGAAGCTTAGTATTAATTATAGAAGTATAAGCTATATTTATAAGGGTTCTTTCTACCTTTTAATAATATCTTAATAGGCTAAAATATATAGTGCTTTAGTATTAAAAATAATGCCTTTCTTATAGTAATAACTAGTAAACTTTTTACCTAAGAATTAAGTAGTATTATTAATATAAAAGCACTTAATAGTAAAGCTACTACTTATATTTTTAATAATAGTTTACTAAACCTCTATAGCTTTTTATAAATTCTTATAACTAATAATTAAAATCACTTAGTAAAACTAAGTATATATATTAATTATATATAAAGTATAGTTTTTTTTACTAAATCCCTTAGGTTTATAAATAATATAATTCTAAAAAATATAGGAAAGAAAAGATTAAGTATTAGTTTAAGGCTTATAATAAATTATTTAATTAGCTTTTATTAAATAATAAGCTTTATAGTAAAAATTATAAAGAGAAACTAAATTAATAAATATACTAGTATCTTTATATATATAGAGAATTCTATTCTTTTTAGTATACCTAAGTCTTTTATATAAAAGGCTATATTTTATATTCTTTATAATAGCTTTTATAAATAATACTATAAAGTTAAAGTAAGGCTTTTTCTTATATAAATTTAAAACTACTATATAAAAGGCCTAATAAAAAGAAACTACTTATTAATAAAAGGACTTTATAATTAAATAGTTTAAAGACCTATTAATAATAATCCTAGCTTTTTAAAGAAAACTAGGGGAAATTATATTAACTTTAGCTTTAAAGATAAGCTATATATTTAGTAGCTTAAGGTAGCCCCTTATTATAGATATTTTTACTATTTTAATACCTTTTATTATAAGTAGCTAATTATTATTAGTAGTTATTAGTCTAACTTTTATATTAATATTAAAATAAGTAAACTACTTTATTAAATTAAATATATAGTTATTATAATCTATATTAAGTATATAATTAGATTACTTAAGTTAATTAGAGTTAGGAGCTATTATAAAAGCAGTATTAGCACTTATAGTTATACTACTAAAAATATTTCTAGCTTATATAATATTAGCTAAAGCTATACTTTTAGGCTTAGATTCTTAAGGCCTCTTTTATAACTCTTATATATACTTAGGTATTTACTTAGAATATAGCTTTTAGTAATTATTAAGCTTATAGCTCTTTTTACTAAAATAAAGTATATATTTATATTCTATTATTCTATTATTATTTTAGTTTTTATAGTTTTGTTATAGTAAAGTTAGACTTTTACTTTACTATAGGCTTATTAAACTTATAAGTAAAATATTTTAATATTTTATTTTTCTTTAATTTATTAAAGCTATAGCTCTAAATCTTTTATATATTATATATATTAAGTATAAAGCCCTTAATAGTATAAAGTATCTAAGCTATTTATATAATATTAAGTAAAATTATAATATTATTAACTTTTTACTAAATATTTTCATAATAATTAAGCTAGGCCTTTATTATTAAAAACTCTACTTACTTTAATTAAAAAAATATATTTAAAAGCTTAATAATAGTAATATTAGCTTAGAAGCTATAATTATTATAAATAAGCTATATTAGATTTATAATATAGCTCTAGTAATCTTATTCTACCCTAAGGATATTTTTCTATATATATATAAATAGAGTTTACTATATTAAATATATTAATATAGCATACTTCTAATTAGTTTATTATAACTAAGTAATTGTACTATTAAAGTAGCTACTTAGGCTAAGAATATATATATATATCTTAATTAAGATTTTTTATTCTTTAAAATTCTTAAAATCTTTTAAAGGGATAATTTATATAATCTTTAAAATTATATTATTTAGGCTTATAGTTAAGTCTATATTCTAACTCCAATATACCTTCTTAGGGTCTACCTAAAAGGCTTATACCTATAAAGGCACTAGTATATTATAGTTAGCTATAATAGCTTTAATAAAGAAAGTTAAGTATATAAAGTATAAAATAGTATAAAATTAGTTATATTAAGTCTTATAATCTAATATTAAGGCTAATAAAGAGCCTTATTATAATATTAAAAAAAAATTTATAGCTTAATAGCTTATAAAAAAAGAGGTAAAATTATAGAATAAAGTGTTGGTATTCCTAAGGATTTGCCAGATATTCATCGATAGGAATACATAGTCTTTATATATAAGATCCGGATCACTAGGCAGGGCTGTAATTATTATAAAAGGGTCTGATTTCTATAATAATCTATAGTATTTAATAAGGCTTTTTATAGCTATAGAAGGCCTTATAAAATACCATTAGAAATACTGCTTAAGGTAGTAAAAACTCTATATTCTAATTAACTAATTAAATATACTAGATTCCTAGGTTACCCTGCAGTAGAATCTAGTTATTCCTAGTAGTTCTAGGCATTATTAATTAGCCTAAATTATATAGTAATTTTAATACTTAGGATTCTCTCTTTTATAAAAAGAGAGGAATTACTTATAATTACTATATATTTCTATATTAAACTTATAGTTAATTATCTAATTAGATACTTAGCTATAAGTATTCTAGTTTAGTCTCTCTATATATTCCTTCTTTTCTCTATTTACTTTACCTACCCTTTTATATAGATTATAGCTCTATTTTTATTAATAAATACCTTAAGAGCCTAATTTAAAGATAATTTTATTATAGTATTTATAATATTATTATTACTATTAATCTATCTAATCTCTTTAATTTCCCTCCTTTTATATAATTAATATAATGCTATAATGTTAATTATTGTTATAGTCTAGCCTAGAAGGCGACTGCTTTCTAGCAATAATAGAGTTATTATTAACTATAAGGGAAGAAGGCTCTTTCCCTCTACTAATAAGACTTTTACTCTAATATATCTAGGTCTTTATATATACCCTAAGGTTATATAACCTACTACTACTATAGCTTTATTTAGGCTCTAGCCTAGATCTAAGTATTAAGCTTAAATTTATTATATAGCCCCTCTCTTACCTATATCCCTATTATAGTTAATATTTAGAGTAAGATAGTAGGACCCTAAAACCTAATCTAAAACTACTCCTTAATCCATTACTACTATATATTTATATAGTTCTAAGTTATAAAGTAATTTAGTATAAAATCCACTATTATAAGCATTAGTGCTATAGGTATATAGTTAGTAGTAAATTTAGTTATAAATATAGTTCCTAGCCCTTCCTTTAACTATATAACTACGCTCTCTTACCCTTATCTATATATATAAAAATAACCCTATTTTATATATTTTCTATTCTTCTCTTCTTTCTTTATTATTATTAAAACCCTTATATTAGTAGTATAAATCCCTTATTTAATCTAACTACCCCTACTCTCTTATATTTTACTAAGTAATAGCTATAACTAAGTTTAATACTATAATAACTCTTACTAAAAGCTAGTATATTATACCCTAATATTCTTAGTTACTATTATACTAATCTATTAATTTAGTAAATATATTAGCTACTACTAGTATACCTCCCCCCCTCTCTAATCCCTCTAGCTCTAGCTATAAGGTTATAAGCTATTATAAAGTAGTATTAAAGTTAAAAGATAAGGAGTATACTTTAGTTATATAGAAGTATATAGAGTACTAGTTCTATTATAACTATACTATAAAAAATAAATACTTTTACTATAGCTATAGTTTATAATCTTCTTATATAGTATATTAGGTAGTAAAGAGGCCTTACTTCTAAGGGAAGGAGATCTTTACTACCTACTCTATTATTTACTATATTACCTATAATATAGAGAATATAATAAAGTAAGACCTTATTATTAAGACTCCTACTACCCCTACTAATAGTAATAAAAAAGTAATAAAAGTTATCTTAACCTAAGACTTTTAGGACTATACTAAGTAGTTTACTAACTTATAAGCTACTATAGAGTAGTAGTTTATTACTCTAATACTTACTTCTAGCTTTATACCTACTACTACTCCCTATAAAATATTATACTATAGTAAAGTAATTACTTTTAGCCTATTTAGAGCTTATAGCTATAATAAAGGCACTATATAGTAAAAAGCTACTATTTATTATCTCTAGTAGTAACTAAAGCTAGCCTATACCTATAACTAAAACCCCTATAGTTTTAAGAACTTAAAGTAAACCCCCCCCCCCTTAAGTTATTAAAGGTAAATAAGTGTTGCATACCGCAGACCTCCTTAGGTCTTCCTTATTAGTGCGGTGCCCTATATCTAGCCTTATATCTCAGGCATCCCGCCAGAGATCCCTACTACATACATTTTAGGTAGTAGGAGTATCTATTATTAAATAGCAAATATATTATGCACTATTACTAGATATAATAAGTTATAAGCCCTCTATATTCTAGATTTTTTAACGTTTAATGTTATTATTTTTTATTTTATTATATTTTATTATAGTATTATACCTTTTTATTAATAGAAAGCTAAATTTAGCCTATTATATCCTTTTTATAGATTTTATTCTATAAATTTACCCCTTTTTTTATAAGCTATTAAGCTATAAAAATTTTTTTAATATTATAATAAAGCTCTTTATTAGCTTTAGTTAATTTAGTTATTACTAAAAAAGGTATATAGGCTACTTTTACTAGTGGATTTAAACTATAGCCCTTTTATTATAGTATAGAAATTAATAATTATTAGTTAATACCCTTAATACTATAGAGGTGTATATTATAAGACTTTATTATAGAGTTTTACTAAAAAAAGGGCCCTTATTATAACCTCCTAATTGCTAGCTAGGACTACTATTCTATATAAGTTAAAACTACCTAGGTACTAGTTTAATTAATAAGATATTATAAATTATTAGGTATAGTAATAAAAGGTAAAGCTATACTTACTAACTAAGCTAAGATATAATAGGGTAGAACTTTATAATTTTCTCCCTTTATTATTAAAATATAGAAGATATTTATAAGAAACTTACTAATCTTTAACTTTAGAATCTCTATATAGGTAAAGGCTATATAGTAATTTAATAAAATAATAAGCTACCTATACTAACTTATTATACTACTAAATTAATAATTCTTTAGTATTAAATACTAAGTTATAGGGATTAGTAGTAACTAGCCTTATAATACTTTATACTCTATATATTTAATACTTTTAAATTAAAGCTATTATAGCTAATAATATAATACTACTAGCGCCTAAAGAGGCATATTAGAGTTAGGATATAGACCTAACTATAAGCCTAAAGGATATAATTCTAAAGGTTATATAAATTACCCCTTTAAAGGGTTCTAAGAATTTTAAGGAATAGGAAATCTTAATTAAGATATATATATATATTCTTAGCCTAACTAGCTACTTTAATAGTATAATTACTTAGTTATAATAGACTAATTAGAAGCATGCTTTATTAATATATTTAATATAGCAAACCCTATCTATATATATATAGAAAAACATCCTTAGGGTAGGATAGAATTACTAGGGCTATATAATGGACCTAATGTAGCTTATTTATAATAATTATAGCTTCTAAGCTAATATTGCTATTATTAAGCTTTTAAATATATTTTTTTAATTAAGGTAGGCAGATTTCTTAATAATAAGGGCCTAGCTTAATTATTATTAAAATATTTAGTAAAAAGTTAATAATATTATAATTTTACCTAATATTATATAAATAGCTTAGATACTTTATACTATTAAGGGCTCTATGCCTAATATATATAATATATAGAAGATCTAGGGCTATAGCTTTAATAAATTAAAGAAAGATAAGATATTAAAATATTTTATTTATAAATCTAATAAGCCTATAGTAGAGTAGAAGTCTAACTTTACTATAAAAAAAACTATAGAGACTAAAATAATAATAGAATATAGATATATACTTTATTCTAGTAAAAAGGCATATAAGCTAGACTAGTGCTAGAAGCTATATTCTAAGAAAATACTTAATTATATTTAGGAGTTATAGAAGAAGCCTTAAGAATCTAAGCCTAAAAGCATAGCTTTAGCTAATATTATATAAGCTAGAAATACCTTTAGTAGTATAACTATAAGTACTAACACTACTTTTATAGTAGCTACTAACCCTAATTAACTTAAGTAATCTAATTATATACTTAATATAGGTTATAGTAACTATATATTTAATTTAATAAAGTAATTTACTTATCTTAATACTAATATAGAAGTTAGACTAATAACTACTAGTAATAGTTAGCTACTTATAATAAAAGGCATTAAAATAGTAAAAATACCTATAGTAAGGGGCTATCTTAAGCTACTAAATATATAGCTTACCTCTAAAGCTAAAGTTAATATAATTTCCCTTAGCTTTCTTTAAAAAGCTAGGATTATTATTAATAGGTCTTTAGACTATTTAATTATAAAGTCCTCTTATTAGTAAGTAGCTTCTTTCTATTAGGCCTCTAATATAGTAGTCCTAAATTTATATAAGGAAAAGCCTTACTTTAACTTTATAGTATTACCTATAAAGGCTATTATAAAGAACATAGAATATAGCCTTTTATATAAGAGACTTAGGCACGCTAGGAAGGATAGAATCCTCTATATATATAAAAATACTAGTATATTAATTAATCTAGTCTCTCTTTATAATTTTTACTATAAAGCTTATTATTTAGTAAAAGCTAATTAAATAATTTATTATAAGCCTTAAACTAATGCTTAATCTTTCCTTTCTTACGTTTTTTAGGATTATATTATTTATAAACCTAAAGGGTTTAGTGGAAAGAACTATACTTTATATATAATTAATATATATACTTAGTTTTATTAAGTAATTCTAACTATTAGTTATAAGAATTTATAGAAAGCTATAAAGGTTTAGTAGATTACTATTAAAAATATAAGCAGTAGCTTTACTATTAAGTGCTTCTATACTAATAATACTACTAAATTCTTAGGTAAAAAGTTTACTAGTTATTACTATAAGAAAGGCATTATTTTTAATACTAAAGCACTATATATTTTAGCCTATTAAGATATTATTAAAAGGTAGAAAGAACCCTTATAAATATAGCTTATACTTCTATAATTAGTGCTAAGCTTCCTAACCTCTTATAGCTATATACTATAAAGTATACTATAAAGATTATAAATCTATTACTAGTAAATAGTATTAGCAGTAAATCACTATAATAGGCATTATTTAATAAGATTAGCTTAAATAATAAGGCATTTATTTAAGATCTCTAAACCTAGGGATATATTACCTATATATAAATTTCTAAAGAAAGGCATATATATACTATAAAAATAGCCCCTTAAGCTAGAAAAGGCTGCCTTATAGGCATAGAAGGCCTAAAATATTATCTTTTTAAAGTTTAGCTTTCTAATAAAAATTATATTATAAGAGCTTATAATATTAGATTTTAGAAAGTATTTAATTATATTAATTATAATAAGGAAGACATTAAATTTATTACTAAACTTATTAATCTAGCCTTTATAGAAGAAGGTAGAAAAATTATTACTTTACTAATAAGTAGTGCCTTTAAAGGCATACCTCTAAATATAAACTAATAGCTAGAGGCTATAACTAATTTAATTAAGTTAGTACCTAATAATAAAGAGGTAGTATTACTACTAGAATTATATTCTTTATTTAATTAACCTCTTCTAGAGTTAACTACCTCTTTAGGAAAACCCTTAAATAATAGCTTTTTTTATAAGCCTTCTATATAAATATTAAAGAACCTACTAAAATTATATAATTTAGTATAGAATATTATATCTAGGTTTAAGACTCTTATTATAAAGCCTTTAAAGAATTAAAAATAACTCTTTAACCTAAAACTATAACTATATATGCTTTATAAGGTACCTTTTCTTAAAGATAAAGAAATACCTAATATACTAGTATTACTAGCTAAGCCTATTAATAACCCTTTTATAACTAAGGAGTCTTTAGAGGTTATAGCCTTAGAAGTTAACTTACTATTTTATAGTAAGCTACTATAATAAAAATTAAATAACCTTAGGTAAGAAAAGGTATAGAAAGCTAATTCTAATACTATTACTAACATTCCTAATAATATTAGGCGTAGTATATAGCGCTTAGCGCGCACTAAAGCACATATTAATTATATATATATTATAATATATAGGTAAAAAAGAGCTTTTCCTAAGGATTAGCTCTTAAACCTTATAGTTAGATACTATAATAAAGACAAATATAAGTCTAATAAGGCTATAAATCCCTTATATTATATAATAATTATTTAGGCCGCTAATTTTATAGATATAAAGATCTATATTTTATTAAATTAGTTTAAGGCTAAGAATCTTCTAAATTATTAAATATTTTAGAGACTAGCTAAGCTTAAAAAGCTTAAGAAAATATAGTAAAAAAATAGCTAGGCATTAGTCTTCCTACCTAAAAATGCTATAATCTTTAATAGCTATTAGGTCTATACTATTAAATACCTAATTAATAAAGAGCCTTATTTAAAGGCTTATTAGGTTATTTATAGTAATTAGTATAATAAAGTCTTTAAAGCTAAAGACCTTTATACTACAGTAGCCTATCTAGTCTCTCTCTATATATTCTATATAATAGTTACTATTTTTAATCTTAATTAGCAGTAATATAATGCTATTAATGCTTTTCTAAATGCTAAGGTATAAACTAAGGTTTTTATATACTAGCCTTATAGTTATAATAATAGTATAAAGAGAGTATACTGCCTTAATTACACGCTTTATAGCCTTCTAATATTACCTCTTTAGTAGCTTAATAATATTATAGCTAAGCTTAAGAAGTATAGCTTTAAAAGACTCTTTAATAAGTTATATATTTTTACTTATAAAAACTATATTTTTCTACTTCTTTATATTAATAATATTATTATAGCTACCCTATTTAATGCTACTATTACTACTATAATTAACCTATTAGAATTATAATATAAGCTTAAGTAGCTAGGTATAGTTTATATATTCCTTAGTATATAATTTTTATAGAATTATAACTACTAAACTATTCTTCTATATTAAGAGAAGTATATAGAGTCTATTCTTAACTAATTCTAGACCTTAAACCTCTTATTAGTGCATATACTATAGCTACTATAAGCAGAAATTCCTATAAATTAAAAGGACTTTATAACTATTAGAAATATTACTAATTAGTAACGTAAGATTAGGTGCTTTAATTAGCTCTCTATATATATAAGGCCTAATATTATATTTATAGTAAATAAGCTTAGTATATTAAACTTAGTATGAAAGTAAATCTATTAGGATCTTTAGAAGTACCTTTAGTAATACCTTTAGGGAATAAAGGATCTTAGTATTATTCTTAGTAGCAAACCCACTATAAGTACTAAAAATAGAATTCTTTATATTTATAGCTATAGTAATGCCTCTTATAGCAATAACCTTACAATAAGGCATTTCACTGCTAGTTATATTATTATGCTTAATAGCAGTGCTATTCTTTAGTCTTTAAAAAGGTAGACTTTTATAGCTTTAAGCATTATAGAGGCTAAATTTATTAATTTAATGCTTATAGCTCTTTTTATAGTATAGGTATTATAACTTATTAAGGACTTTAGCTTTAACTAAAGTTGCTTACTATTACTATTTATAGATAGCTAAAACACTTAGGTAAATATAATTAATAAGAGGTATTATAGCTATACTTACTATATTAATCTATATTATAAATAGATTACTTAAAGAGTTAAGAATAGCCTCTTTTGCCTTAAATAAATTAGAACTAATTAGATAATTGTAGATAGCTTTATAAAGGGTCTTAAATGCAAAAAGCATATTAACTTTATATAGATATTATAAATAATCCTAAAGTTAGTATTTATTACAGGCCTTAATGCCTAATATCCTTTATAAATTACCTAATTAAATATTTTTCTATGTGTTTTATATATTATTTTCCCTCTTTATAGTATTAGCTATAGATATTAGTTATTTTTTTCTCTCTTAGTATATTTAGAGTATAACCTCCTATAAGCCGCATTTTTTAGATTTTTAATATATCCTTTAAGCCTTATTTTTTATGCTAGTCTTATATATTCTCTTATACTTTTATATAATTAAATATTATATATACTTTATATAGGCTAGTTATTTAGCTATAGGGGTAGTGTTATATACTGCAGACCTCCTTAAGTCTTTCTTATTAGTGTAGTGCCCTATATCTAGCCTTATATCTTAGGCATCCTACTAGAGATCCCCACTATATATATTTTGGGTAGTAGGAGCATCTATCGTTAGATAGCGAATACATTATGCACCATTACTAGATGTAACAATAAGTAATAGCTAGCGCCTAGCTAGCATTATAGAAAGGGTTATATTATACTATAGTATTATTATATATTATATTTACTACCTCTAAAGATAGGGTTAATAAAATATTTCCTATTATTTACTATAGTCTATTATATATAAAGGGATTACTTTATTATAACTTAAATTATACTAATACCTTTATATTAAGAAAATTTTCTAGTAGCTTCTATATTAGCTATATATATCCTACCTATTTAACTAGTATATTATATTATTACCTATACTTATAGATATTCTTAGCTATAAGAATTTCTTCTATAGTAAACTTAGTAAGCTTAAGGTTAGAGTTAGGAAGAAAAAGATATACCCTTAGTTAAGAGTCTAATAGGACCTATAAAGATAATAGGTCCTTAGAAGCCTACTCTATAAAGTTAATATAAAAGACTAGGTATATACTACTAGGTATATTAAAATAAACTATAAGAGATAAAGGCACTTTTATAATATAGTACTTAGCTATAACCTAGTTAAGCTTCTTACTTAATTAGCTAGAATAAATATACTAAAGGTTAAGCTATATAAGGTTACTTACTTAATACTACTTAGCTAAATACTATAATTAATTAGCTATATTCTACTAGTATTATTATATAAAGTTAATAGTAGCTTATATAAGTTATATACCTTTATATATATATTTAAGAAATAAGGTTACTTAATTCTTTAAAGATATAAGGCTTTTAATTAAAGCTAGTGTATATTAGACTAAATTAATATTAAAGCTATAAAGTACTATATAGGCTAATAATTCTATTATAAATAAAACTTTATTATTAAGTATAAGTTAATAAATAAATAAGTAATTAAACTAGTTAGATTATAAAAAGGCTATAACTATATAGAGAATAGCCTATACCTTCTAGTTAGTGCATTTAGTATTACTATTAATTTATAGGTAGTATACTATTAATAGTAAATAGTATACCTTAGTAAGATTATATAAAAATAACTAGAATTTACTTATTTAGTCTAAGCCTTAGTTTAATATAATTTAAAAGAGAAAGCTATAAAACTACTATTAATAGTAAAGGAAATATTTAGTATAAGCTAGGGTATTTATACTTATTATTACCTCTAGCTAAATATACTTAAAGAGTTAGTTAGTAATTACTATAAAGTATCTAAGCCTTATTTTATTTTCTACTAGTAAATTAGTTATAAAGTCTATAAATATTTAAGACTAGTATCTATCTAGGGCTAGGATTAGTTAAAGTAAGCCCTACTATAGGCATTAGCTCTTTTACCCCCTATAGTAGTAATAATTATATATATAATAAGCTATATTAGTAAATATACTATTTTAGTAGTACTTTTAATATAAGGCTTAGAAGGTAGTGTTCTTTCTTAAGTAGCTAAGTATTAAAGAGTTATAAGAATATTAAATTAACTATATTATAAGTAGCTTATACTTTAGTACTTAAAGATAGCTATAAAAGGAGAGTGCCCTATAGGTATTAGTTATATACTTAGTAATTTACTATTATAAAGTAGTAGTATTAGAGAAGCTCCTTAAGCTATATATAATATTATTTAGCTTAGCTTAGTAGGACTTATTTAATATTATACCTTAGTTCTATAAGTTAGCTATATAATTATTAATAAAGATATACTAGCCTAGAGGTAGCATTCTTTATCCTAGTAGTAATAATAAATTATATAATATAGAGTCCTTATATATAGAGCCTAACTAGTATTTTACTATACTAGTAATATATAAGATTATTAAAGGCTAAAGAATATATTAAGGGAGTAAGGCCTTATTCTATATATTTTATTTCTATTAGAAAAGTATATTAAAGTAAGAGGCTTATATCCCTAGATAGTATTATAAATAGTAGTTAAATATAGATAAAAACTCTACCTATTATACCTATTACTTAAATATAGTCTATAGCACTATAAAATACTCTAAGTTCTTATAGTTTATTAAAATTATAAATAGTTATACTACTCTATATAGCTTAGCTAACTATACTTTAAAGTAAGATATAATACTTAGTAGCTCCTTATTATAAATAGTATAATTCTTCTTAGCTAGTATAAGGTAAGTAAAGTAATATACTACTAAGTAAAAAATACCCTTAGTATTTTACTATAAAAGGCAACCTCCTAATGCTTTACTTAATATATTATACTTAATTACTATATTTTAGTTAGGATTCTATTATATTAAAATAAGGTAAGAAATAAATATATTCTTTAGCTACTAAAAGGTAGCTTTATATTTATTTATTTATAGAAAAGGTATACCTATCTTTATTAAGGCTAAGAGTAGTTTAGTAACTATAGTAAAGTTTAGTATAAATTTATAATAAAAGTTTATAAACCTAAGAAAACTTTACACTCTTTATATATATTTAAGGGATTTCTAGTTATAAATAGTAGTAATTTTCTTAAGGTTAGGGTATAGGGCTTATTCTACTTAAATAATAAATCCTAGGTATTTAACTTTCTTTATAGTAAAGCTATACTTCTTAATATTTAGGTTTAAACTAGCTTAGTATAGGTATTTAAGAACCTTCTATATATAGAATATATAATTCTATTATAATCCACTTATATAAATAAGGATATTATTAAGATAAGCTATAGTATAGTTACCTAATATATTTTCTAGCACTTTATTAATATACTACTAAAAAGTTACTAGAGCGCTAGCTAAGCTAAAAGAGTATACTAGCTATTTAAAGAGGCTAAACTTAGTATAGAAAGTAGTAAGGTGCTTATCTCCTTCTATAATATATAACCTATAAAATACTACTTAAATATTAAGCTTTATAAACTAATATATATAGGCTAGGGAATATAGTGTTTTTTTTATTAATAAAAGGGAGTAATAGTCTTAATTTATAATTTTATTAAGAATATAGTAGTTTATATAGAACTACTACTCTCCTTTTACCTTCTTTACTAAAAGCATTAGTACTATAGCTAAAGATAAAAAGGCTTTAATTTAGCCCTTATTTATAAAGTTAATAATTTATTTCTATATTTCTAGTAAGTAGTTATATAGTATATTATAAAGGGGGGCCTATAAAAGCTTTTATATAGAGCTATTCTTACCCTACTATAGCTTAATATAATAATTTAATTTACCCTTATAAGGGGGTAAAGTATTAGCCTTAGCTTTATTAAAGAGGTTAATAAAGTTATATAGCTAGAGTAGGAGCTTAAATATAAAGTTATTAGTAGGTACTAGGTTAGGTATTATTAATACTAATAAGATAGTATTAATTTCTTTAAGGCTTATAGCTAAGAGCTATATTAGTATTCTTATTTTCTTTACTCTATAAACTAGGGTAGTATAGATTAATCCTAGAATTATATATATAGGGTATTTTATAGTCCTTTAGTTAAAAGTATAGACCTAAAAATTACCCTATATCCCTATAGTTAGTAACTACTCTTTAGTATATAATATAATATTATTTTAAGTAAGCTAAGGTAACCCTAAAATATAATTATATATAAGCCCTAGAATAATATAAGTAAAGACTAAAAATAACTAGCTATTAATATTTACTTAGAAGTATATTATATATATAACCTATAGCGCTTAGCTAGAGTTATATAGTAGTTATAGTGTAACCTCTATAGCTATCTAAATTAAGTATAGTTATATAAGAGAAATATATAAAAAGCTATACTTTTAGGCTATATATTTACTTATAGCTATAAAACTATTATACTTACTATTTACCTATATTATTAAAAAAAAGAAGCTATTATAAAGAATTAGTAGTAAGAAGGGAGATATTTCTATATTTTCTTTAATATCTTTATAGTTTATTTTTATATTATTTAAGTATATATAAGTATTTATAATATAGCTATTATTACCCTCTTTATAAAAACTTATACTAAGGGGTTATTTTTTTCTACTTCCTTTTACTTTACCTCCCTATTAAAGAGTTTATAAATTTAAATATTAATCTCTTAGGTAGGATAATAAGGTAGAAGTATATAGTAGTTAGAGATATAGTATTCTATACCCCTATATTATAGATATTATCCCTTAGCTCTTTATTAGTCTATTATTTTAGATAATACCTATTAAGTATATCCTTAAGTAAAGCTCTTCTTTAATTAAAAGGTATTAAATATAGTATAGAAGCCTATTAAGTTAATACTTATTATTATAATATTTCCTTTAATATTATAGCTTAGGGGCTAGTAATAATAAGCCTTAGCTCTTTTCTCTAAATAGTAAGAGTTAAGATTAAAAGTAATACTATAGTAATAGGCTACTATAGTATTATAGTCTATATATAGTATATCTTACTTAATATAGCAGTCCCTTATCTATTTATTAAGCATAGTATAGAGCTTTATAAGTTTAACTATATTAGCTTAATTAATTTCTTTTATAAGAACTAGCTTTTACTTAAAATAAATATAGAAGTCTATAAAATATTTATTTAAGTATTATTTAAGTTAATTAAGCTTAGAAATAGCTCTCTCCTCCTAGTAAGGGTTTATATATATAGTATTAAAATACCTAAAAAAGTAGTTAAAATTATAATAAAAAGTATTTTTTAACTTAAAAAAGGGTATAACCTATATCTATATTTTTAGACTAAGGTTCTAGTATATAAGGAACTATTTATTATAGTTATTACTAATAAAGTCTAAGTTAGCCTATAGTTTATAGGCTATAAGGCTTTACTAAGCCTAGAATACTACTTTATTACTATTATAAAGTATGCCTATTAGAAGGGGTTTATATTTAACTCTCTTTTAAGTAAAGGGATCTATTAAAGCCTAACTAAATATAGCTAGTCCTACTATAAATATTATTATAAATATCTATTAATATAGCTCTTTAAGCTATACTACCTATTATACTAATAATTCTTATAGGTATAATAGTTTCTATATTTTATTTATTATAGCTAAGAGGCCTATATAGTTAGAATCTATTTATTACTTCTATTTCTATTATCTATAGAGTATTTATAAGTAATAGTTAATAATTATTATAGTTTAGCCTAGAAGGTAATTGCTTTCTAGTAATAATAGAGTTATTATTAACTATAAGGGAAGAAGGCTCTTTCCCTCTACTAATAAGACTTCTACCCTAATATATCTAGGTCTTTATATATACCCTAAGGTTATATAACCTACCGCCACTATAGCTCCGTCCAGGCTCCAGCCTAGATCTAAGCATTAAGCTCGAATCCATTACAATTATTAGCCTTTTCTCTTTTATTATACTAAGCTTTATAATATATTTATATAGCAAAAAGGAGTCTATATAAATAATTATTAGTATTAGTAAATTCTATAATTTTTATATAATTATCTATAGCATTATACTTATTATATAGGTAATATTAGCACCTTAAACTGTACTATATAGCTTAAAGATAAGAGCGCTCCTTATAACTCTTTTACTTTTTATTAAGCTATATATTATAATATTATCTTTTAGTATAAATTCTACCTTATTTCTCTTTTTTTTATTACTAAGGATAATTATATATTTTATTTATAAGCTTAAGTTCTTATTATTTATAAAGAAACTATTTATAAAGATATAAAAAGTAGTAGTAGTAAGGTTAAGTAAAATATACCTTAATTTATAATTATAATGCTATATTTACTATTAAATTCTCTTATTTAATCTAATTATATTAAATTTATTAGGGTTTTAGGCTAAAGTAGTAATAAAGAGGTTAAATATAGCCTCTAGCTAATAAACTAATAATATATATATACCTTATGCTCTTTACTTAATATATTACTACTTTATAATTAGTTTACTAAGGTTAATAACTTTAAGCTTCTTATTTTAACCTTTTTAATAAAGTTTAATATAATTTTTATTAAGTTTATATAAAATATAACTATTAAAGATAAAGGGTTCTATTAGTATTAGAATTTGCTTTAGTTTTACTAAAAATCCTACTTTCTTTAACTTAGTCTCCTTAGTTTTAAAAAACTTTCTATTATTAAAACTAAGGGTATTATCTATTTATATACTAATTATACTAAAGTATTTAATTATTTTAAAAGCTATTAAGAAATAAAGATTATATATAGAAGTAATTATTATTAGCTTCTTATAATAGTAATAGAAGTATATTACTTACTAATAGGTACTAGCTTTTATAATGCTATAAAGGGGTTTAATTACCTTTATAATTATATTTTTTAGGTATAAATATATAATTTATATAAGTAACTTTATAATTATTAAGTAGTTTAGTAAGGTCTTTAACTAAATATATGCTTATATAATATCTTATAGCTATAGAAAAATATAGTTTTTAGCTAAAAAAGGGGCTAAAGTAATAATTAGTCTTTAGCTTATATATTAAATTATTAGGAATTATATTAGAATCTACGCTTTTTTAATATTACTATGCCCTTATATTATAAGTCTTAATTTTTTATAAGGCTTAAAAGTGCCTTTCCTCTTAACTTCTTTTACTATTTAAAAATAGAAAAGCTATTAGTTTTTATACTTTTTTTTATTATAAATAATAAATTTAAAGATATCTTTAGCTAATAAAGCCTTAATTTCTATTTAATTAGATATTTTAAAAGGTTCTTTATTAGTAGTAATTATCCCTTATTTTTAAAGGTTAATTACTAATTTTTAATTACCTTTTTTCTTTACTATAAAGAAGCTTATAGTGCTAAGCTTCTTATTATTATTATTAGTTTCCCCTTTAATTTCTTTATTCTTATAGTTTAGAATTAAGGGGTATTTCTAGGGTTATCCTTATTTATAATATTCTAGTTATATAGGTAATTAGCTCTAATTCTTATTAATATCCTTAATTTCCTCCTCTTTTTTATAGTTTTTTATAATTACTTCTTTTTCTATATTATAGTAGTATAGCTTAATTACTATTAACTAAAATCTTATTAAACTATAAGATAAATCTAAGGTATAGGTCTTATAATTAGTTAAAAGTAATTTATATAAGCCTTATTAACCTTCTTTTTTATACTAAATATAGACTTTTAATTATAGTAAAAGTATATATAATAGTATAGTATTTAGGCTATTCTATATATTTAATGCTTTAATTACTTACCTTTTTATAAGGTAATACTAAGCTTTATTAGTAGCTTTTTTTAATAAAGCTACTCTTTATACTATTAATAGGCTTAGGGAGGAATTATTTATTATTTATAGATATACTCTAAATATAAATAAAGTTAGTATAAGACTATTAAGTTTAGTAGAATTATTAATAGCTTTTATAGCTATTTATAGTCTTTAGGGAGGTATTAAGTAGTCTTTTACTTTATTCTTAATAATATTATATACTTTTTAGAGTAAAATATAATATCTTTTAACCTTTTTAATACTATTATATACTTTAATAGAAACCTTTTCTATATTAATAGCTATTTAGTATATAATATACTAGAATTCTATAGAAATAAAGTTCTTTTTAGTATTATAAATAATATTATTTAAAGGGCCTAAATAACTATTAATTTAGCACTCTTTTAATATATTCTATATATTATAGGCTTTTTACTTTTAGGGCTTAAAGAAGTATATAGCTTAGAATATAGTTACTATATTAATTATATATAGTATAGGTTTATTATTAATTTAAAGAATATTAATAATAATTTTATAGTTAAAGTTTATATTATTTTTAAGGGTAAACTTAAACCTTTTTAAAGCTTTACTATAAATTTAATATTAATAGTATTTATAAGATAATCTCTTAATTATTCTATAGAATACTAACTTACTAGCTTTTATTAGAAGCTTTATAAGTTATATAATTAAAGAATAGCTAAATTATTAATAAAGCTAATAGATTTTAGCTTTTAAGAGGTAAAAAGCAGTAGCTTTATCTATCTATAATATTTACTAAAAATATCCCTATTTCTATATAATAGGAACCTTCTTTTTACCTTAAATTAGTATATTCTTAAGGTAAATAAGCTTTATATTTATTTAATTTATATTTAATATATAGAATAAAAATAGTATAGCTATATTAAGAATATAGAAATTAATAGCTCTAAATAATATAGGAACCCTTAAAATTTCTAAGAAAGTTACTAAACTAGCACTAAAGTTAACTCTATATTAGTTAGTAGGTTTAGTTTTAAGATATAGTATTAGCTTCTATAAAATAGTAGCTTATTATATTTTTACTATTAAAATTCTAGCTACTTTAATATTTAGTATAATTCTATAAAAAACATTACTAAAATATTAGTTTTTTATAATAAAATAATTTATTTTAAGAGATTTTACTTATAATATAGGGTTAGTACTAAATTTCTTATAGTTAGCTATATTATTCTTAAGCATTTATAAAAGTAACTTTACTTAAAAAAGTAATAATTTTTTATAAAAATTTACTTAATTAAATAGTTTAGGTAAATTTAATAGTAATTATATAAAGAATTATATATATATTAGCTTAGAGGCTAAGGTATTACTTAAAGCTTCTATAATAAAGGTATTAGCTACTTTCTAAGCTAAGTAGTTATTATTAATAGTATTAAAGGCCTTAGGTTCTCTCTTAAATTTAAGTAAAAATATATTAAATCTATATTTAAAGAGTATACCCTTATAGTTCTTACTTTATTATTATAAATCTTTAGCTTTTTATTACTTTTACTTTATATAAAATATTAACTAATATTCTTTCTTATAATATATAAAGTATTTATAAAAAAAGTATATTTTTTATTATATTTAGCTACTTAAGTACTAATTAAATAATTACTTATAGTATTAATTTATAAATATTATCTTATTTATTACTTCTTTTAGTTACTATATAGAAGTTATATACTAAGATATTATAATTAATTTCTTAGTATATAGGCACTTTTAAAGGTCTTTAATAACTTCTTTATAAGTTAAAGTAAGGTTAAATACTATAAGTTTATATTTTAATATATTATTAATAGTAGTAATTAATTATTACTAAAGTTTAGTATTTACTATAGAAGCTATAAAGATTTTATAATAAATTTAGTAAAGCTAATTAAGTATTAAGTTAAGGTATTAAAGCTTAGTTTTTTTAGAGTTCTTAGTAATTATTTTTTAAAGAGAAATACTATTCTATTTAATATAATAAAACTACTAATTACTCTTAGTTTTAAAGTAGTTTTTAATAGTATTAATAAGTTCTTTAATTATTAGCTTTTTTTTAGTAAGTTTATTAAGATAATAAGTAAGAGCATTTTTTTTTAATATAATTAGGAATACTTTTACCTATAGTGTCTTTAAAATATTATTTTATATATATTAGTCTTTAAAGATATTTATCTTTAAGGTAATAAAGTTATATAGCTTTCTACTATATTTCTTATTAACTATATAGCTTTTATTAATTTTTCTAAAAATATAATATATTTAGTTATTAGTTATTGCTATTATTATTATTATTAGCGGTAATAACTTAGTTTTTTATATATTTTATTATTAATAAATTAGTAGTATAATGAACTTATTTTCCTTTAGTATTTACTAATTAATTAATTAAATATTATAAAGTAAGCTAGTTAGTCTTAAATAAATAGAAATTAGGAGTTTTAGCTAATAATAAATAGAATAACTAGGGAACTATATATTAATTTGCTTATTATTAGCTTAAATAATATTAGTAAGTGTATTTATAATATTAAGTTTATAAGTAATCTTAATAAGTATACTATTTTTAATAAGAAAGTTTTAGAATTCCTTTTTTATTATTATATAAATATTTTTAAAATCTTTAATAGTCTATCCTTTAAAGTCTTTATAGAATATATTAAATAGCTTTATATTTTTTTATTATATTATAATATAATAATTAAGTATATATATAGCTTAATTTATAATAAATTAAGGGTTATTATAGTATTTTAGGTTATTATTTATATATTTCTACTAGTTTAATATAAGATTCTTTATAAATTTTCTTAGAATTAAAGAAAGGGAGTTTAGTAAAACTTATATTTATAATACTTATAATAAAGTAGTATTATTACTACTTTAGATAATATTTCTAGTTATATCTTAGAAATCCTTATTATTTCTATAGTTTAATATCTTAGTAATTAGATATTCTATAGTATTTAATAAGCTTTTAGTTAAGATATTATATTTTAGTTTAGTAATCCCTATATAAGCTTTAGTATAATAAAGGGTTAGTTAGTTAAATAAATAATAATTTTTCTATAAATAATAGTATAAATTATAATAGAATTATTTTAGAATCTTTAAGGAAGATAGAGTTAGATTTATTAATATTTTTAGGAGCCTTAAAGCTAGTTAGTATAATAACCTTTTAATAGGTTATTTAGTAAGGGTCTTTTTTTTTAGTATAAAATTTCCTTATTTAGTATAAATAGAAATTTACCTTTTTTTTTAGAATTTCTTATATATTTATAGGGTAATATATTTAAAGAATAGATATAACTTACTAATTAGTGTTAGTATTCCTAAGGATTTACTAGATATTTATTAATAGAAATATATAGTCTTTATATATAAGATCTAGATTACTAAGTAAGGCTATAATTATTATAAAAGGGTTTAATTTCTATAATAATCTATAATATCTAATAAGGCATTTTATAGCTATAGAAGGCCTTATAAAATACTATTAGAAATACTGCTTAAGGTAGTAAAAACTCTACATTTTAATTAACTAATTAGATATACTAGATTTCTAGGTTGCCCTACAGTGGAATCCGGTCATTCCTGGTGGTTCTGGGCATTGTTAGTTAGCCCGGATTATGCAGCGATTCCAATATAAAGTTTACTAAAAAAATATAATAAGCTAAACTTAGCTTTCTATTAATAAAAAAGGTATAATACTATAATAAAATATAATAAAATAAAAAATAATAACATTAAATATTAAAAAATCTAGAATATAGAGGGCTTATAACCTATTATATGTAATAATAGTATATAATATATTTACTATTTAATAATAAATACTCCTACTACTTAAAATATATATAGTGGGGATCTTTAGCAGGATGCCTCAGATATAAGGCTAGATATAGGGCACCGCACTAATAAGGAAGACCTAAGGAGGTCTGCGGTGTGCAACATATAGAATCCACATATAATATAGCATGTTGCTTAGTATTTTTTTATTTATTAGATTGCGCTCTTGGCAATTTATGCTTAGCTATATCTAGAACCTTGCTTCTGATTTTTAATTAATTATAGGAAAACTTTATAAGGTTTTCCTTAACTAAGTAGTAGTTATGCGCTATAGACACCCTTATAGGGGTAATAGGTTTAAATTCTATATAGGGCACGGTTTTTTCTTAGTATATATAGGGTATACTAAGAAAAGTACTAGACTCTAATTAGCTAAAAAGAGATTAAAAAGAGGCCTTTTTTTAGCTAATTAAGAAAAAAGTAAGTTTAGTTCTTTTACTTTACTTATTTACTAAGTAATATAAATTAGCTACTTCTATACTATAAATAAGTAAAACTACCCTCTAGCTCTTAAGTTATAAAGCTAGTTTATAGCTATAATTACTGGAAAAATAAATATAAAATATAATTAAAGTAAGAAATAAAAGAGTAAGTATAAAAAATAAAGAGGTATAAAGTAATTAAAAAAAAACTAAATTTTATAAGAAGAAAAGTAAGGCTTTAAGTAGTAAAATAAATATATTTATCAAGGTTTTTTATTTTATTAAGTAACTAACTAATTAGCTAGCTAGCTAGCTAATTAGTAACTTAATAAAGTTTTCCTTAGCTAAATAAAATTTAGAAGTAAAGGTTCTAAATATAGCTAAGTATAAATTACTTAAATAGCTAGTATAATTAATATATATACATAATTTTTATTATAAATTAAATATATTAAGCCTAGTTTAATAAATAATATAATATATATAATTAAGGTTATATACTAAGATATATAGTAAAAAACTTATTTTATATATATAGTATTAAAATTCTAACTGTTATAGTCTAGCCTAGAAGGCTACTGCTTTTTAGCAATAATAGAGTTATTAATAACTATAAGGAGAAAGGGGAAAAATCCTTCCCCTACCTATACTATACTATACTATATATATATATCCCTAGGTTATATACTTAGGGTATAACCTAGGTTTTTATATTATATAAGCTATATCTATACCTTACCTACCCTAGGCCTATTATAGCCTAATATAGCCCTCTCTTAGGGACTAAGCTACTAGCTTAAATCTATTATATAGCCTCCCTCTTAGGCCTCCTCTTATATAAAATAGAGAGTAAATAAAGCTACTCTATTTTTTATAAAAAAAAGCACCTTATTCTTATTAAGTAAAATATTTTATAGTAAGCCTAGAACTAAGGTAATAAGCGCTAGTCCTACTTTAATAATACTAAATATTTAATAATATCCTAAAAACTACTTACTTTAGTAAATAAATAACTCTAAAAAGAAGAATATCAATAGAAAAAGAATTCTTTTAAATCTAGATATAAATAAATATATTATTTATATATAATTACTCCCCCTCCCCTTAGAGTATAAAAAGTCCCTATTTTCTTTACTTATTTTAGCTAATTTTAGCCCTTTAAAATACTATTTTTCTACTAACCTATATATAACTTTAAGCTTTCTTACTACTTTAAATTCTTTATTAACTTTATTAAGTACCCCCCCTTTTTTTTATATATACTACTACTTCTTTACTAGAACTCTTATTTCTACTATATTTAAATATTTACTTAATACTAGCTAGCTTTACTACTTTATTAATAGCTATAAAGCTTAGAAAAACTCTAATAATAAGAATAATATACCTTTTAAAAATATTTCTATAAATACTTAATATATTTTATACTTATTACTTAAAATAATATATATAACTATAAGCTACTACTATATACTACTTATAAAAAGTATTAGAAATAGTATAAAATATATAATTAAAAATACCCTTTTCTTACTATAAACCCTACCCTTTACTAAGCTAAATATAAGCTTATATAATTAATTTAGCTAAGCTAAGCTATTAATACTTTTAGTATATATATAAAACCTAGCTATTAAGTATATTATATAGTTCTATATAAGCCCTTTATACTATTAAAGAAAAATTTTCTTAACTTTATTACTATTACTTACTAAGCCCTTTATACCCTTAATACTACCTTAGCTCTAGCCCTCCTTACTTTTATTATAGCTTTTATTTCTTTTATTACTCTTATTACTTTAGCTATATTAATATAGTAAACTACTTTAAGTATTATTACTTAGTTCTTTATTACTATATTTAAGTCCTTTTTTTACTAAATAAATACTAAACTTATATTTATATACAAGGTATTAATATATAATATATTAATTATTTAAGGTATTTAAAAAGTAGTTTAAGCTTTAATACTATATAGCTTTAGTTTATAAGCCTATTAAGCTACTTACCTTAAGGACTTATTTCCCCTTACTTTTATTTCTATCTCTTTATAGCCTTTTTTTAGCTATATAAAGGTAATAATACCTTAAATATACCCTTAGTTTAATAACTTTATTAAGTTCTTTAATAAGCTAAAAAGTTAGTAACCTAACTCTCTTTATATTACTACTCTTACTTTAATATATCCTTTAACTCCCTTACCTTAGCTTTATAACCTTAATACTATAAAGCTTATAACCTTTATAATATTACTTATTACTTTTACTTTAACTTATTTTATCTTTTTTAGTATAAGCTTTAAGCCCTTTATTACTAATTTTATTACCTTATTTATAGTCTATATTTTACTTATAAAAAACTTTATACTTTTTCTTAAAATACTTAGTATACTTATTAATATTAATAGCTTTAAGGATAATAAAGGCTTATTATTACTATCTCCTTATAGCTTAGTATAAATATAAATATAGCCTAGCTTTTTCTATAAAATATATTATAATAATACTTTATAGTTAACTATTCCTTTTATTATAAGCCTTTTATTTATAAAAATAAAAAATAACTCTATTAATATCTTTATTATTTATATATTTATAACTTTAGTATTTATACTTATTATTATTAAAACTCCCTTTATTACTAATAATAAAGCTTTTATTAATATTAATACCCTTAGTAATAATACTATTATTAGTAAGGTAAAGGTAGTCTTTATATTTCTTAATATCTCTATAATATTACTTACTATCTTTATAATAACCTTATTTTTTTATATTTTTTTTATACTTACTTTAACTCTATTTAGTACTTACCCTTTCTTTATTAAAGCTATATAGTATTTTACTATACTTTAAGAGTTACTTATATACTATTATTATATAGAAATTTAGAAAAAGTCTTATAAGCACTATTTTATATAAGCTATTAGTAGTTTATTATAAGAATATTATTATAAAGCTTTTATTAATACTAACTTTATTAATAATAATATACTAAAAAAATAGTATTATTATTTTATTATTAATATACTTTATTTACTATAGCTTTATTTTAGCTCTAGCCTTAGCCTTTAATACTTTTACTCTTTACTTAACTATATCTTAGCCTTTACTAATAAGTTTTATATTATTACTTTATATTAAAAAACTTAATTTTACTTTAATTTTAATAGATAAAAGCCTCTTTTTCCCTTTAAAATAAAACTAATACTTATAGACCTAGGTATACTAAACTAGCTTAATACTATTTAATATTATTTTATATTTATAAGTAAAAAAAAGGAAAAAAGCTTAAAGAATAAAAATAAAGAATAAATAAAACTAAAGAAATAAATAAGCTAGAAAAAAAGAATTCTATATAAGTATTTATTAAAGTTTATTAAGGCCTTATTATAGATATATACTAAAATTAATATATTAAGCTATAGGCTTATTATATAACTTTATATTACCTTATTATAATTTAAACTTAGCTAAAGCTTTAGTATTAATAATACTTTTTAAAGGCTTTTAAGTTAATTATATATAGCTTATTTACTTTACTAATATATTATAGCACTATCTTTATTCTTTTATATTCTTTATTACTAGAATTTTCTTTATTTTAAACTCTATAAAGGCTAGATTATTTCTTAATTATATTATTAAAAAACCTAGTTTAAAGTTATACTAAACCTATAATAAAAGTAGGTTATTTATTATATACTTTAGTAAGTTAATATAAAAAACTAAATAAATACCCCTTAATATATTTAAGTATATTATTAAAGGTATTAAAGTAGCTATTATAATATATTTTACTATAATTTAATTAAGCTTCTTACTTGGGTAATTTATTTTAATATACTATAGGCTTAACTAAACCTTATTACTAATAAGAAATCTCTTTATTAAGTAATAAAAGTAATTTACTATATTTTATTATTTCTATTATATAAAGTTAATAATTACTTAAGTAAGTTAAGTTCTTTTTTATAAATATTTTTTAAACTAAATTACTTATTCTCTAAGTAATATTAAGCTTTATACTAAGTTTATAGTATATTAAACTAGGTTTATATTAAACTTATAAAGTACTAAGTTAGTACTAATACTAATTACTATAAATATTCTAATATTTAAAGCTAGCTAATATATTAAAAAATAAAAGGGCTAGTAAATTTAAAAAAATCCTACTATAGTATATAATATTACTTAAATTTTTTAGTTAGCTTTTTTAATTTTACTATTAGTTTAAAGGTAATATAAAGTAAATAATAATTACTTTATTTTTATTAAAAAGTAAAAAGCTAATTAAAAACCTTTTACTTAGTTTAATTTATAATTAGAGATTATACTCTAAAGAAACCTATAAAACTACTATTAATAGTTAAGAAACCTTTAAATATAAGCCTTTATAGCTATAATTATTATTATCTCTAACTAAATATACTTAAATAAGTAATTAGTAATAATTATAAAATAATATAGTACTACCTTTATTTTTATTAATAGGTTTATTATAAAGTTTACTAAGATTTATAATTAATATTAGTTTAAAGCTAAAATAAAGCTGAATAAACCTTATTATAGTAATTAGCTCTTTTAACCTATAAAGTAATAATAGTTCTATAGGAAATATATAATATTACTTAATATACCCTTCTAATAGTAGTTCTAATAAAGTGCTTAAAAGGTAATATTTTTTTTCAAGTAATTTAATAAAAGGGACTTATATATTTAGTAAATAAGTAATATTATTAAGGGCTTAAACTATAGTGCTTAAAATTACTTATAAAATAGTAATAATTTATATATACTAAGGCTATAGTTTATAATTTATTATTTTTTTTCTATTTTTAGTAAGAAGTGCTAATTACTATTCTTTAGTGCTTATACCTTAGTATTATATAATTAATTCTTAGTAATACCTTAATTTTAAAGCTTTTATAAATATTCCTTAGTAAATCTTATTATTTAGCTCTAAAAAGCCTTAATTATAGAGATTAAATAAACCTTTAAAGCATTTCCCTTAAGCCTAAGGTAGGTCTTTTTTATTATACCTATAGCCTTTAATACCTAATTTATAGGGATTATTACTATATATTATTTTTAAATAACCTACTCTTTATTTTACTTTTATTCAAATAGTATATTTAGCTAAGATATTTATATACTTAAATAATAATAAAGATAAAAATTAAAGAGTATAAGGGTCTTTATTTACTATATCTATTATTTAAATATTATATAAGGGCTTATAAAATACTCTAAGTTTTTATAGTTAATTAGAATTATAAAGAGATAAGCTATACTTCAAAGCTTTATTAATTATATCTTTAAGTAAGTAATAACTACTAAAAGCTTTTTATTATAAATTATAGTTTTACTTTATAGCTAATAAATAAATAAAGTAATAAGCTATTAAGTATAATACCTTTAATTAATTATATTATAAAAGGCATCCCTTTAGTATATTCTTTATAGAATTTACCTTAATTATTATATTTTAATTTAGATTTTACTATACTAAAACTAAGTAAGAAATAAAAGTATTCTTAAAAGCTTAGAATACTAATTAATATACTAAAAACTAAATAAATAGAACCTCTTTCTTTATAAAGGCTAAAAAAGATTTAGCTATATTTAAAAAGTTTATAATAAACTTTTAATAAAAGTTTATAAAATCTAGAAAACTATATATACTTTAAACTTATATTAAAGGCTTTTAATTCTATATAGTAGCTACTTTCTTTAAATTTAAGTAAACTATATACCTAATTTAAATAATAAATTCTAAGTACTTTATCTTTATAACTCTAAATATATACTTATTAATATTAAAGTATAGGCTTACTACTTATAATTACTAAAGAACTTTATAAATATACTAAGTATAATTATAATAGCTATTATTAAAGTAAATAAAAATATTATTTTAATAAGCTATAGTATAATTACTTAATATATCTTTAAGTATATAATTAATATATTACTAGAATATAGCTAGTACTTTAGCTAAGCTAAAGAGGTAAATAAGCTACTTAAAAAGCCTAAACTAAGTATAAAATATAGTTAAGTACTTATTTCTTTTTACTATTTTTAGCTTGTAAAATATAACCTTTATATTTAGTTTAGTAAACTAATAGGCCTTAGTAAGGGACTATAAAGTCTTCTTTACTAAAAATAATAAGTATTTATTTTAGTTTATAACCTTATTTAAAGTATAATAATTTATATAAAAATACTAACTATTACTTAGCTTTTTTATTAAAAGTACTAGTATTACTATAAAGAAAAATAAGGCTTAAATCTAGCTATTATTAATTAAATTTACTATTTATTTTTAAATCTTTTAAAGTTATTTATAGGGTATATTATATAAAGGTACTTATAAAAGCTCTAAAGTAAAACTATTTAGGTTTTAATATAGCTAAGTATAATAGTTAATATAGCCCTTATAAAGGGAAAAAGTAAAGGCCTTTTCCTTATTAAATAGGTCTATAAAATTATAAAACTTCTTTAATAGCTAGAACTAAATATTTTTTTAATTTAATAATAATAAAGACTTAAAAGAAACTATTAATATTTTATTAATTTTCTATAAGCTAATAGCTATTAAGAAGAGATTTTTATAAGTTTTAGCTATATACTATATAAAGCCTATATATACTAAACTTAGTACTATTATTATTAAGAATTTAATTTATTAAGTATTTAAAGCTATTATTTCTAATCTAAATTAAGAACTTATTACTAAAACTTACTATACTATATATAATATAATTCTATTTTTAAATAACTATAAAGACTCTAAAATATAGTTATAAAATAATTCTAAAATAATATAAGCTATAATAAAAAATATTTAGCTATTTATTATTATTATTATTATTATTATAATACTCTAGATAGGCTACTAACTAGCCTAATGTCTAGTACCTTAGCTACTTAAACTATATAGGAAAAACCCTAGTATAGGGGGGAAA